>DWNH01000285.1:0-16587 GCA_018249895.1 Tiana niger
CGGTTGGAGCCCGACGTAACCTCCGTCGGCACCGTGGCGGAAGGTACTCGTCCCGAGTTTTCCTGACGTAAAAAAAAAAAACACTGAGAGATAAATTGTCAATACTCTAACTCAACAGCACCAATCTCCTTTACCAACAACATCATAACGTAGAAACGTTTTCATAGTTGAATAAAAACCCTACAACACTATGAGTACTAACCAATCTTTAAATTGTAAATTATTAGTTCACTTAACACCTACCTACCAAAATAATATACGGCGAGGATGAATCACACAACTACTATATATCAAAACTTTAGGCACCCACGTAATACTCATCGCGTTACGATTCGAAAACAACATGTTATTTCACTCATGTAGATAATCAAAAACCAAAACAACAATGACGTGTCGATTACCCACGATCGTTGTATATAGATATTATTCCGAATGTTTTTTCCTTGACTTTTGAGAAGCAAAAAAAAACAGGCGATCGTAGTAATACTCTCAATGTACTGTTTATACCTACTTCCGCCCGCCTAGCGTCACGTAATCTTGTATTATAAAAATATGTGAAGCGATAATTTTGAATCCCTTTTTCAGATTTTTGCGCACCAAGATGAGATTAGACATATAGATATAATAATTATAATATACAATCAGACGTTTTTTATTAAAATTAAATTAGACAAATTGTTGTAATCCATCCGCTAATAGATGGCGTTACAGGTCACTGAACTTATCTAAATTAAAGGATCTAAATGTCATTGATACATAATGATAGAGGGACGCTTACAAATAGCGAAAATAAATATAATTAATTAAATAGTTATTGGCTTTAATACGATTCTTTGCAGATATAATACAATAGTTATCTTGTACCTACATATTAGTAAAATACCGTTTCAGTGCATTGCCTATAGTCGAATTTCTGACAATGGGCGATCAGCGAGAGAAAATTATATGGGCCTAGTGGGTGTTCGGAGGTATGTCTAATGTGAAAGGGTGCGTATCACGTTAATATCTATATTGGACACCAATAGATGCCCCATCATTTAAATTTCTGACCCGCGGGGAATCGAACCCAGGACCCTTCGAATGGTGGACCGGAATGGTATGTATGGTATGGAAACATGATTAATGTGTCCACTATAAGAGATGACGTCGTTTGTGAGACGGGTTTTTGGTGAATTACGTAAAGAAAGTCTCTGGTATAAATACTCACTAAAATATATTGTACATAAGACATAAATAAGTTTTTTTAAATAACATTAAATACATTTCCGACGCCTCTGATTTCAAGCACGCTTCAACATGTAAGTCGTTGAAGCGTTGGAACACACGTCAAATATGGAAAGGGTTACGGCGAACAGTGCACCACAGTGGCCAAGTGCTAGCTAAAGTAATGTTAGATATTAACTGGCCTCGAGGTCTAGTGGTTAGCGAACCTGACTGCTAATCGGGAGGTCGTGGGTTCAATTCCCACCCAGGACAAATGTTAATTTAAAAATGAATATTTGTTCTGTGTCTGGCTATAAATTAACTATGTATTTACGTATGTATTTCAAAATATTTATGTATATTTATCAGTTGTCGGGTTACCGTTCTGTGTGCGAGTTGTCCCAAGATATTTATTTATATATGACAATTGAAAACATTAGGTAAGGCACATAACAAATGATGTAGCCTGTCGCTTATTCTTCTTTGAGACAATCTGTGTCATGCAAACCATATTACCAATAACCTTATTAAACCAGGCACTCGAATATAATGTTGTATTTTTTAAGTTTCCCTTTACAAAAAACAAAATTTGAATTTAAATGTAAATAGAACTTCTAATATAAAACTTAAGTTATGCCTATCATCTTATGACTACGTTTCTAAACCACGATAATAAACTTATTTTTTTGTTAAATGTATTAGTTTTAACGCAATTTAAATATTAAAATAACTACGCAGTGCCTAATTTATAATAGGGCCTCCGTTAACCTTGTAAAATGACGTAAACGTTAATTAAACTCGTAAGGGCTGATTCACATCTGAGTGGCGCGTTAGACCCAGGTCAGTATTTTTTTAATCTCAATTAACTGTCAAAAAAAAAGTATTTATGTATGTTTATCAGTTCTCTGGTTACCATAACACAGGCTCATGCCTAATTTGGGATCAGATGATCGTGTGTGAGTTGTCCCAAGATATTTATTATTTTAATTTATTTAGTAAATCTATTATCTGTAATCCCTAATCTCTCTCATCCTCATCTAAAGAAATATAGCGTCAGAGACATAATCAGTTTGAGATTGACAACGACGTTTATACGCAATCTGTAGATCGATCTGCTATCTGCTTTCATAACGTAGATTCGCTGCCCAGGAAGGTACTACTACAGGTACACGTAAAGATCGATTGTAAACTCAATCTACAGATCGGTTATTGACACACTTTTTCCACAATCACATCCAATCCACATCACGATCCACAAATTGGATCGAGACCTATTATTAATTTTGGCCGTTAATGCTCATTTAGGTTTATAACATTTGATGCGATTAAGAATAACACGAGGCCACTCTCGATAATACGAACGCATGGATTTATCAAATTTTCCACACTCTAGCTAGTACGTAAATCATACAAGAACTGAATAACAACACATATTGTAACATATACGATTTTAGTTCCACGGACTTCTGCTCACTAGCAACGCTATGGCGCCACTTTAGTTTTACAAAAAATGTTTGTTATAAAAATAAACACAAACCATTTAATAATTAAGCTATTGTCATTTAACATTCATTCGACAATGAAATGAAATGAAATTGTTTTTATTCATTACAAGGTGTTATATACACTTAATGAAAGTCAATAAAATTAATCAGTTCTACGGCTTTAAGCGCTCTTCTGGCTATTGTTGGTCGGGAGAAAAAAGCCGGTGGAAAAAACTCTCGGTACTGCTTTAAAATTATGTTTAATTAAATTGTAAAAAAAGCACAGCTTTACCGTTTCCTACAGACGTGATTTATATTTGTCTGACGTATACAGCCGTGACGCGTTAAAACGGTATCAGTTTCAAACATTTGTTACACACAGTGACGTTTATAGGTACTAGTATTGTAACACAATGCAAATCATCAACACATTGCTTATTACTTATATAAACATCTGCTAAATGTATGAAACCGCTACCATTCTGACGACACGACGTCAGATAAATATAAATTCGCTTATATCTACACTTTATTAACTAACCATTGGTTTCCAAAAAATCAGGCCCTTATCGTCTACACGGTAAATTAAGAGGTTTCATTTACTTATTGCTTTTAAAGTTTCTTATAGCACAATAATTAGCTGACTTCTAACTGGACTAAATAAGGTCTAAATCTTCATGTAAGTAAATGTGGATATAACATACTACATCTTGTATTGTTAAGTAAGCTTGATCTGGTACCAACATTGTTATTAATATTTCGACTTCATGTACATAGTTAATTCCATTATGAAACCTGAAATCATAAGAAAAACAGCAGAAAGAAATGCAATTTATTTGTTACATTTCCACGAGTAATTTGACTTGTTCGATGAGTATTATTTTTACGTAAAAAATATACACTCATACGTTTATTTACATTTTTACCCCCTGGGAATCGAACCCAGGTCCCTTATATCACACCGGCATTGTCAGCATACCACTCATAACTCAACAGCACGAATAAAAAAAAATCCAGTTTGAAATGACGCCTTACAAGAATATCTGAACTGTCAAAGGTATCAGAACCTTTTTCAATCGAAGTGCACTGATACAAGTTTTTTTATATTTACTTAATATAACGGTATCGAAATACCAATGAGCTCGAAAGCTATTTCTAAGTAGGGCTCGCACACCCAAAACGGTAGTTTTTCTATTTTTAGAGCGCCAGCTGAATTAGACTTACATACATTATGCATAGGAATGTTTACCATGAAGCTTAGATGCAATTACGTTCTCGCCGAAATATAATAACTACGGTCGTGAATTATTTATGCCTAGAGCTACGTCACCGCGTCCCTTTCTAAAACTAAAACTAAAATTATAAGCGTAAAATTTTAATGCTATCCTATCCCCATCACGCACCCCTCCCAGCCACCCATGTAACAATACCAAACAGTTTACCTATTTAACAACAACAAAAGCCCAACGTACCGTAGCTTATTTTTTTCAATACACTCGAATAACAATGCATTAAGCTCTCCCTCGGCCTGGACAGACAAAACAGCTCTGTATCCCCGATTAGTAGTAAATAAAAAGGTGTTCTTAGTCCCAAAAAATAAAGTACTATTTGAATGCAAGCCCCACGAGCTCGCCTACCTGCACCTGGCTCTAGGACTTTGGATGCGATCAAAGTATAAGCACAAAAACTTTTTTGAGAGAAATACATCAAAAGGCAGGACGTCTAGACATTCTTTTTTTAGTTCCCAGAACGAGCAGGTAGAAAGCTGTACAATAACACGCGGCCGACTCCTCGCTGAGATATTAATCGCGTTAGGGTTTAAGAACTCCATACAAGTTTTAAATAATATCTTTATTTAATCACGATTACAATTTGGCACTTAATTTACTGACATCCAAATCACAAATACATTAAAAATTAAAAAAAAATTAAAGCAACTTGGCGATGATCATTAGACTATGATATATTATGGCAACTTCGTCATTAAAACAGCTATCTTTGTACTTATACTAGATATTTGCAAATATTTTGATATTCTGAAACACTTACGTTAAAATTACATTAAATATTCCACTAAGTACTACGCAATAACGAGACTGGAATGATTAAAACTATTAGAGGCTAAAAGATCTCAAGACAACCGTCGCCTGCAACCGTCGTGGCGCAAACGCAAGACTTTTCAATACAAATATAAAACTTCATAATAATTTAATGAGTTACAGTAAAATTGTGACTAGAAGACTATACGTCACTCATTTGTCTATAGGAATGTTGTTTGTACAATAAATTAAAAACGAATAATACACCAACATATAAGACAACCTCTAGCTACGAATCATATTTTATTAAACGAGATTGAATAGTAAAACATTATCTAGTTACAATCGTTATACTCGCTATTCAGGAAGTTGCAATAAGTAGTAGATATTTTTGGCGGGTGCGTGTGCACGGGAGGCTGGCCCAGTACTCGGTCGTCTAAGGTGAGTATCGATGCGGGGCAGTGGCGGGCCTTCCTCGACGAGCAGTACCACAGCACGCGTGCTTTGCCAAGCCCCTTCCTCGAGTTCACGAAGTACGTGTTACCCTCGTAGAAAAGCAATTTTCCACCTCTAGGAGTGTACAAGTACCGCGCGCCACCTTCAAACAAAATTTCAGACGTTATAACATTCGTCGGAAGCCAAAGTGGGAACAACAGCTACACTTAAATTAGATTAGAATGCAGCTACATCTTACCTGACAGCATTTCATTACTATATCTTAGCTGAAAGGCACACGCTCCAAATAACGGTTCGCAATACCTAAGTTGGCCGCTTGCCACAACATTGCGTTATGAAAAATATTCGTATACAAAATATAAGGGTGAATCAAAGAGCGTAATCATTGTGACGTCATTTTATTTTACGTATAGATATAAAATATCCTATGGGTGAATCAAAGAGCGTAATTATTGTGACGTCATTTAATTTACATATCGCTAAACTATAATTTGTTATGTTCTACATAATATTTGTAATGTTGGCTTTTCATGAACTGTAATATTTAGGACGTATTGCACCGTACAGTTCGTATTAATTCTATTTAACAATATAAATTCTAAACATTAATTTAAGTGTATTAATTGATTCGTTAGAAAGCACGTCATTTTAAACCATGTTGAGGGCGTACATATGTCGCGGCCCGGAATTTTACGAGCCATGTTGCCACAGTGCTTATATTAACACTACAGAGACATTTAATTTCCAAAAGAAATTCTACTTTATCTACTCTATTTGTCTATTCCTTCGCCAATAAAATAAGCATCCTCTTCCCTTAAACATAAATCATATAAATACCCGTAAAAGTCACAATACAGTAAAATCTTTTGTACAATTAAGCTTTGTGTATTAACTAAATGAAAAAATTATAATAACAATTATATATTATAGTCTTAAATATAATTTATTTGCTATGTTACTTCTAGCTTATTATACATTATTTTACAGTAGTAACACGTCATAAATAAATGTTATTGTATAAATGTATTATATAAACAATACTACTGGTTATACACAAATTTTCTTTTAGAGTAGTAACTTTTTATTAGGATTATTTAGCTAGCATAGGACGGATTAAACTTAAATTTAATAATTTATTTCAGCAACTGTCACTAGCACAAATATACATAAATTTTTTTAAATATTATCGAAGACTTCTTAAGTAAGTAGGTACTATAGATGCACATTGCCGTAAAATGCAAAAAAATATATAAATATAGAATAACAAATAAGACAAATTTTCGTTCATTAAAATCTGCAAGTTCAAAACTCGTTTATTAGGTAATACGCAGGCAAGCGTGCTTCACTAAATTGAATCACTGACTACGTGAAATCACAGTTAAACGCTAAATACCGACAAAAGAGACTAAATTCCATTAAGTTTCAGCGTGTCATGTCTACATTGTGTTTGACGGCCTTGCGTGGGGAATCTTCGGAGTAAGCAGTCGCAATGTCGCAGTGAGCCAAGACTCATGCAGGAAGGTGCGTGCACTGCAGACACGCTGCGGCGGCGCCACACTAACCACCAACTCCTTCTCCGCCATGTCAAGGTCAACCGCACCAACGGCTCGACGAAGCCCGCCACTACAATCACCAACACCGATATATCTTTTACCCATCATGAGTACAACCGCTACTATTGGTATACATATATAATTTTCGCTAAAGTGGCGTAGGAGGGAATAGAGTATTTAGAACCAATTGTAATGTTGTTATGATCACAGAATACCACGCAAAACACATGGGGTTAAGTGATCTTCACTTAGATTAAGATTTGCAGTCCTCAGTAGTAGCGCTGCTACTCATTAGCTAAATATGTTAATATCTCGGATCTCTTAATTTGTAACTAATGGTTTAATACTGTAACAAAGTTTTCATGTTAAAAACAACATAAGACATTTACTCTCGGGGGTCAATTACACGCATAAAAACATTGTTGATCGAACCAACCCCAATCGTCAAATACTCAACAGTCATCGTACCATTACGTGCACTAGAAACGATATCGATCTTCCTAAGGCTTCGGCCGGTCCCTAAGCCCAGAGATGCGTATTACAAAGAAGCGATTTCTATAAAAGTTTCTTTTTATGGCGGCCATTAAACATTCGTATAGACGTGGTGAAGACGTAGCGCAAATGCGACCTTATTGCAATGGAATGTTATATTTTGAGAAATGGCGTTGTGAGAGTGAGAGGGTAGTGGGATGCTGGGTGTTATCGATTGGGGCCCCACCAGCGCGGCAGCGGTTGGGGAGCACGCGGCGCGCATGCCTGGCCGCGTGCCGCGCTGGGCCCGCGTGCTCGCGCCCTGACGCCCGCCCGCCCTTCCTAATACTACGCTGCGACCTATTTTAGGATCCCATGCCTTCACGGCTGGGGAGGCGCACAACTCTTACCCTATATTACATAGATGTAATCGATTTCCTGCCTCCACCATAAGCCTACCGTTTCCTGTGTTTACGTAATAACAGAATATTATTTTAACGTACACCATTACAGAGCTTACTTGAAAAAGATTTACGTGTCTACACACAATGACCCATTCGTTAATTGAAGAGGGAACACGCACGTGGCGTTATTATGGCGTCCGATTGCCGAGCAGTAAATCTACAGGTAGTCGAGTAACCAAAGGTGTCAATTGTCTTGGCACCCCACTTCGTGCTAATAAAATTGTTAATCTGGTAGATAGAATATGCAAAATAGTTTTTATTTTAGTTACCCACTAAATGATCTTATTAAACTTCCTAAACGTTATAAAATATAACGTGATACAACTGAAACTAACTACAATCAAATATATATGTACCTACTATAATAAATTTAGACGGCATTACGATATACGCATAAACATACACGCTTCTCGCCTCCCTTATGGAAAACTGAAACATACATCAAATACACATCAATATGATACGCGGTAAACATAAAAGAGCCTGGTTGATCAATGTCGAGGGGGGTAGCGCAACGCGATTTTCCTCAACGCACACATAGACGCAAAAGGGCCGTACGTCAAAATTAGGGCATACAGGGCGTAACTAGGCTGTAGCCCGGAGACAGCCCCCATGCCCTGCCGAACTTCCTTCTTTCAAAATTCCGTGTATCGATCCATCACAACTGCGCAATTTATAAGCTTCCGTATACAAGTATTGCAGCGGTGTACGGAAACTAGCGCCACGGCGTACCCTAATGCGTTGCTAACCGTTTTAGGGAAGTTACAATGAGTCGCTCGTTTCGCGCATGGGATGTGATAACAATAATGACGAATTAGAGCCATTATCTACTCACATTTCGTGGCTTATTTTCTTTTCGTAATAAAATAATAATAATACCTTAGATAATAGTTACCCGCAGACGTGACGTAGTCGCTTCAATCTTACCTTTGATAATGTAAAAAAAATATTTTTATTTGTATGTATTATTATCAGTCTTACTTTATTAAAACACATAATGCATAAAAATCTATGCATGTTTATGAAAACACATATTTAGTATCATTGAAAACCTTTAATAACTTATAAGCCTATTTTAGAGGACTTCAACAATTTTAACTAAATTTTAGTCAACTTAATATGAAACACGTAACAGTTACAATACAAGGGTTCGATGACCTTCTGCTACAAGACATACTATCCTAAACTTTAAAAGGGTCCCGTGGGCTTTTTACTATGCAGTATTCCATCGACCGTACAAAAAAGTAGAAATTAAATTTTTATCCTTTCTAAATAACTTTGAACTCGTGGCTTTAACGGACTTGGTCCGTATTTAATATAAATTCGATTTTCTAAATGCAGTACAACTTTTAAAATATACGTAACACCATTTTGATTTTCTAATTAGTCTGAAATTACTAATCAATTTATTACAATGTATACACGAAAGCTTTGATAATTATAGACGAGTATTTTGTGAGCCCGTTATAAAACATGTTTTAATAGTAACTAAACACCAAGATTTCTTTACAATTTTAAAAATAAAAAATATGCAACTTAGCGTATTATAATAAAATTATTATTTTATTCTTCTTTACATTCATTTAAAACAACATTAAGTACGTTATAACGTTTGTACACAAAAGTATATTTTACGAAGTATACGGGATTTGGTTTTTCATATTTTCAAATATATATATATATATTAAATGGCAGTGCAATGCCAGAGAACAGTTAAACCAGGTCACAGCGTCTGTGACCAGAATTATGTCTAAAAACTCGAAGGTCCACACGCATTTTACCATTTCTAGAACTAAATAAAAAATATACTGCGTCTTTAGGCATTACTCTGAGATATTCTTGCTCCATTAAGGGCAAGTTGGCGAACTTTGTGACCTAAGCCGGTAAATGACACCAATTAAAAAAAAACTTGTAAAGTGTCCTTCATATTTAAGTATTGTATAAAGTGTATACTCACGCACAATAAATTCTATTGTTATAGCAGTTTCACATAAAACGTATAAAACATACTTTGTAAACGATAATAATATTCTCGGTAAGTATTAAAAAATGTTTAACTAAAGTTTAAGTAATCCATATTATACAAATGTTAAATCTATGAGAATTTTTGCGATGTTTCCCTTCATTTAGGAACTATTGAAGAGTACTTACCTAGTAAAATTTTCACAAAAATTAATAAAAAAAAAACATTAAAAAAATTGCCCTAAAAACATAAATGCATAATACAATATTGAGTACATGCGTTCCAATAATTATCTCAAAAGAAAACTTAAAAAAAATACAAAAAAATACATACCTTAACATTTACAGAATACAAAAAAAATACAGAATACAAAAAAAAATTATTTACAAAAAAAAACAGAGTCGTAAATCAAAAAGCGTATCAATAAAATAATTGTTCGATTTAGAATCGCTACCTATACCTATGGTACGTATCCTTGCGTCTTACGTACTTGCCGTCCGGCGTGAAGTAGTAGCTGGGGGGGCCGTGGATGTGTCTCCCTCGTACCAGGAACAGGATATCTCCATCCCCGACGCTGGAGGGGGCCGTGATGACGTCAGCGCGACAGCCGGCCATGTCGCGCGACGAACAGTACCACTGCTTCCTGCCGTGTGCCTGCAGGTTCTTCAAGTAGAAAGTGTACCCGTCGTGAAGAAGCAGCGACTTCCCCGTCCGCGAAGGCACGTACACAGCCATCGCCGATTCTGAACCCATCGGATTACAGTCAAATTGCGACCACATTTCAACTACCGATACTAACTTTTAATAGTCCATACTACAATTACGCATTTCACTAATATCTACTGAAACATTAACACCACAACCCGGTAATGTCACTACTTTTTAAAGTCATTCGTTAAGGAGTTATTTAAATAAAAGTTCAGACATGTAATAAATATCGTTTATATTAACATTGAGTATATACATATTCCTACGCTTCTAATTGTTAAAAACATTATTTCTCTTACCATTTAATAATAGGTCACTTTATTTAATGACTCCATATTACGTACATTATGTACATTTTTGATTGGAATTCTAACTAAACCATCACTAAGTTTATATACAACTGTCTTTGTAATCAAATAAATGTAATACAATAGGAACTGTCTCGTAACGAGAATATGGCATGTAGACTTATCAAAAACCTCTAAAAATGTTTTAACCATAATAATATTTATATACAAAACTATGAAACTATTTAATCCAGTTTTACACATCTAGTTTCAGTTGATCTTGGTCCAACCTAGTACAAATGTATGTCTGGTGAGATAATTCTATAAGAACATACAAGGCAATCACTTCTACGAAGAGATTCCTTTATTTTTAATAAGCATTCACAGATCACGTACACCCACTAATGACTTACAGTCTGTATTTCGTACACGAAGGGGTCTATTCCGGTTGGCTTCTCAGCCGTTCGCCATACAACCTGAATATTTCATGTAGATGCATTTTTGACATAGACATGCGCGGCGCTGGTGCTCGCGCCCGCATGGGTCAGCGAGCGTGGTTGTGAGAGCCCGTCACCGCCACCACTTCCCGATGGAATGTCCTCAGGGTTGCCGAACACTGGAACTTGTTCCTTGCCGCACAGTACCACAGAACCTTCGGCTGGTTGCGGTACGCATTGTGGGGCCTGTAGAAGTACCCGTTTAAAACCAGTTTTGGGTAGCCTTTCTCGTTATATATCACTTGCACTGCAACATGTCAATGGAGATTAGTTGGGTACGCATCCTTTGATGGTTTGAGCTAATATCACGTCACTGATTGTGATAATGGAGAAAATGTTTCAAGTGACGTACAAATTGCTTTGAATATTAAATATGGTGTGAAAATGTCTAACTTTGGGTAAACATTACTTTGATAGTTCTATGCTATGAAATTATATTTATTCGTTGTTTATGGAATCATCAAATGTAAAGTTATGAAATATCAATGTACCTAATTGATAAAACAAAAAATCTAAAATGAACATTTCCTTTTTAAAATATCAGCCTCTTGTGTAATTATCAAATAAATTATTCGGTTATGTCATTCAACAAATTTAAATAAGAAAAAAAAACTAAGAATGTATTATTTTTTAATTACGTAATATATTCGGTCAGTTAGCAAACCAAATAAAAAGGGTATAAATTTTAAAAAACAATATAATTAAAAAGTTTTTAAGACACAATAAATGAGTGCCGTTTCGTAAACAAGATGATAATAAATGCGTATTCCACGATAACATGGGCACATTGAATGCGACTGGGTGGGTATAGTAAGATCCAACTGTACTTTTATCTGATCTGAGAAAAGGTTTTGAAAAACCGGTTGCTAGAAAGAAGTGTTTATGCTTTAAATGTGACAGATAGTGTGATTTAGCGCATTAAAACATTACGATGCATTTTTTTAGATAATTTCGTTCAATCCAAAATTTAAAAATTTACTTTAATGTTTTTTAAACAAATAAGGAAGTTAATACAAATCCTTATTCGTTAAAAACCACATTTTACAAAAATATCTACATTTGTACTGGCTTAACTATATAAATACTTACAAATCTAAATACTAAAACTACTAATATTAAAGTAAAAATTAATATCTCCTTGCGAGATCTGTAAGCATATTAACCATTCATTTATTAACAATTATCTAAAAGTTACGTGAGCCACGCAGTCAGACTAAGTACGTAGCGGCGTCAACGTAAAGCCAACAACGATCGCAAAAAACTTTCGACCTTCGCCCTCAGGAAATAAAACATCAAATCGTGTGATTGGTAATCCGGCAGCGATGTCTGAGCTCGGAGAAGACTACTTGTTTGCCCTTCGTATGGATCCTGGCGCCGCATTCTCTCGCACACGTCCACCGTCTCTTACTCCTGTAGGCGGCGTCCAGTCGGTACCAGTAGCCGGCCATCTTAAGCAGCTGGTGCTCGCCGCCCAGCCGTCCCGTATCCCGTGAACCCATTGCTGCGTGACAATTTTGACCACATCACAACCACGACAAATTAAAATGTACCCGCAGATTAACAGAACCAGTCATTTAGATAATTCATTTAAGATTATGCGTGCAAATTTTCTTATCGAGATGAACAAATTACTTATGACGTTAAGGAAGGTTTATTAATAGTTTATTATATGTTTATGTAATTTTAATGAATTATAAATTTAGAATTAAGAATTTTCATTTTAATAATATTAGTATGTTTTATTAAATTTGCACACCATCACTATGGTAAATTGTGAGCATTGTAACATAGCAGTAAGATCTTTTTTTGTACCACAATTTTGGCAAATAAATGAATAAATGACCTTAATGCTTTAAGTAGAATGTCGAGAATTTGATAGATGTTAAGTATTAAAAAAAATATTGTGTTTGTTATATAATTTATGAATATAAACAATAAATATTGCACTATAATTCGTAGATAGGTATAAACATTATAAATATACAGATTATATCAAAGTGAAATAAAAAGATCATTTTTATACAGATTTCTTCGGTCAATATAAGCTTAAGTATCAGTGTGTAAGTATAAATAAAGATTTAGTGAACAAAAGTTGGCATATATTAGACACAAGTACATCAATGGTACTGAACAGTACCATTACTTAATTGGAAATACTCGTAATTCTTTAGAAATACTTTGGCTACAAGTGGGATAGCTACCGAACCACCCTACAAGACGAGTAACAATAGGTCACCCCATACTAGCAATACATACTTCAAATAGGTAACTAATATCTACACATGTCATATATTCGTATATAAGTCTCTATTATAAAAACTATTGCTTATATTATTCTGTTCATAAGCTGGTATACACTTTTCCTAAACTATGCTAAATCTACGGCTAGATACAAATGATAAATATTGGAGTATTTCATAACATCGCCTATCAGTCGTGCCGCATTCTACGCCGCGGTCAATAAATAGAATTTTATAAAAAAGCTTCAACAAGACGGCTACGCTATCATTAAAGCTATACATTTTGTATACGTACTACACATTTTGGTAAGAGAATATTGCACACCAATATACACAGTGGTTATATCAATATCAATAGTTTTCTGATTACTAACTCTATGAGCCGCTAAGGCAATTGGTACAAGGCGATCGCCAAGCGTCTTCGACAGATGCACCTGTTTAATGTATCCAACAAAAATGGGGACAACGGAACGACGTTTCAACAAAAATGCTATTGATTCTTAAAAAATATAAATCAATAAAAAAAGCAATATAAACAGGTACTTCTCAATAGAAATATAAATAACTTTGGCTTAATAAATAAACAAACAAAAAAAATACTTCACACGCTAACCGTATCGAGTCTTTAGAAAGGAACATTATTTAGGACTTAATCTTCTCCTAATGTAATAAAAATTTAGATAAAAATACAGTCAACAAAGTAACAAAAACTAAAGCGTATTTTATACCGAAAACTTTTTCAAAGGCGTTCACACGAGAACGCGTTAGATGTTGGCGACACTCCAAGTACGGTTAGGTCCTGGAATCCAGGAGACCACGCACTAGGAGGTCGCGCCAGGCCTAGAGGAGCAAAGCGGCGTGAGGGGGAGGAGGCACAGGTACGGCGGGCACGGCGCGCACCGTACGCGGCGCACTGCTCTCCACAATCTTGTATTTACCCATCGGGTCTACTTCGAAACGACGCGACTCGTGTTTTGCCGGATTATACGTGGCCGGATGATTGTGACAGCCACGAAAGTATACCAGTCGTCCGTCCCTTAAGCACAGCGCGACCTGACATCGCTCCGCCTTCTGATAGGACCTCGCGCATCTCCAAGTGACACGGCGAGGATGCGAGCCGCCGTCCTCGTAGAAGATGTGACCGTCGGCCACTAGGTGCAAGCCGCCGCGCGCCGATCTGATGTAGAACCAGCCTGCAACAAGGCGACAACAAACATTCGATATACTATATGACCGTAACCCTTTCGTAAAGAAGCTACGACTAGAGAACTAAACAGATAACGTAATATAAAACTAAAACTTTCTTATACATACAGTTTCCAAGCAGGATTTATCCTGTATATTATCTTCGAAATATTATATTTAGGATTGCGTTTCATGCCGTTGGCGATTATACTAAACTTGGTATTTCCTCTGGCGTATCAAAACATCTAAAAGGTTAACTCTAGACGGCTTTATGCCGCAGACGTGATCTACTCTAGGTGGCTACGATTGAATAATATCTTACAGAAACTAATTTTCTACATCACTCATTATTTATTTTTAGGATTATAACATAGATACTGAAATTTGTAATAAATAACATATAATTATTACTGAAGCACATGTCGACTGACAAAGCGGACACGTTAACGTAGGTAACAGAAAATTTATTAGGGTGCCCCCAAATATGACATCATAACTCGCAGCGGCAATGTGGAAATGTGTAGTTATTTTTTTTAATTTAGTGGGCAACACCTGTTCAGCAAGTTTTATTACTTCTTATATAGGCATTAAGGTTCAACGATATTTTTGACAATAAAAAAGAAAGTGTTACAAGAATACCACTTAATGTCTTGTAAAAATATATTTATCGAAAATATTTTCGTACGGTGAAAAAAAAGACTACTTAGGTAACGAAAAAGCGTGGCTAAAGTGCAGGTTTGTGTAACACGAGCTATAAAATAGTGTACGATACTCGCGACTTAAGTTACTCTATCAATGCACTTCACGCCGTGCGATAATAGACAACTAAGTTACACGTATCGTAATGTACTATTTTACAGAGTTGCGGTGTATAAGTCCATATCGAGGACATATAAAAACAAAACAAAGCTAAACATGAAATAAAAAAGGATTATAGACAAATAAAACATTGATTGACATCAGCGCAATATAATCGTTCTTTGTACTTATACACGAGAGAATTTTGTCTCACTACCATACTCACTACACAGCGTATACATTCTCCGAGCGACTGTCGCCGGCTACCTTTAACTTTTATTCATTAATATACTTTCCCACTAAAATATAATAATAATAATAAAATATCTTATCACAATACAAAAAAAATAATACTTCAAGAATAATACTCCAAGGGTTAACTTAAAAATACATTCGTATACATTTCATGGTAAATAAACTGGTATAAAAACGTCTCGGGGTAAACGCGACGTCGGTAAACAATACGTCTTCAACTCAATCTTTGTGTAAGTACAGCCCATACATAAAGCAGATCACTAACAAAATATAATAATTAAGTACTTACTCAAAGCAAATATAAAAAAATTTAAAACTAACGTTCACATAAAAATAACTATCTCACTACAGAAACAAATCTTAGATCTAAAACGTATACATTGAGTATTACAATAAAGTCAATCGTTTAATAAATGCAGTTGCCTACTTTAACAAGTTGTTACATTACATTCCTAACATCGTATACATGACATGACTCGATTAAAAACATTCCTTCCGACGTGCTCGACTCAACAAAACCATAGCCTTCCAGTGTTCCCAACCGAAACCGATCATATGGAGTTAACTCCATTTCAACATTCATTTTTATATACAATCGTGGATAAAGTCGTAAAAAAATATGTAAAAGTAATATATAAAAATACTTAGGATATCATAAGAGAACTATCACTTTGTACAACGAACTACAGCTAGGACCGTGCGCGCGGAAGATCAAGAGCGAGACGGACATATGCGCCAGGCAAGAGATATTTTAACTGTTTCTACGGTTTCATGAGTATCGTATACTGATTCACTTTGTGCTTAACATAGTCGTATATGCACCTACTGCAAATGCAATATTGTTAGACCAATTAATTGTATTATGCGAAATGCCACAAGAAGACATGAAGATCTGTATTAATATACATCGTACTCTATCACGTCCCCATAACCAAACTGTACAAAATGTACAATACACGCAGAATACGAATACATACTGTTCAC
>DWNH01000286.1:0-16586 GCA_018249895.1 Tiana niger
GTCGGTTAAATCATTTATTTGTAAGATTCAAAGTTGACGTGTCTAGTGAAAATCATATTCTTATTGTCAGTGTTGTAGTAATAAAAATGATTTTATCTTTCTCTCTCGCATCATAGGCAGTAGCATCGCCTTCCTGGTAAAGTAATGGACGTTCACTGAGTTTTAAGCATTTGCGATTTTTGTTTATATCTCCGATAATCGGCGACGAAAACTTTTGCGAATAGTTTCAAAACCAATATTTTTGCACAATAATGTGATGTGCGCATATTCTGAACGGTTCAGACGTCAGTTTGGTGTGAATACCTTGGCCTTACACTACCCCATTCTGAAAAGATAGTCTTACTAAGTTTTTTGATGGAAAATATCTTTCATGTAGGAGCAATCCGCTGTTAAAATCAAGTTTTTAGTGTATTTAGTCGGGTTTTAGACAATTTTAGTGCGTGTTTTACGTTGTTATACAGTGATTTATTGGATTTCTTGCTTAGTACAAAATGTCTTCAATCTAAGGTGAGTTTTAAGAATCGTAATTCTCATTTTAATGCTTTGTACTTGATAACGCTGGTAATTAATCCTTGTTACTGAACGCTGTTTTTGTTTGTAATAAGCAATTATAGGTTTACTTTTATTGTATCAATCGATTTTGACTGTGTTTGAAACATTTTCAATAGTACACAATTAGATCAAGTACACAGATAATTTCAGTCTTCGGTTATTGTATTCAATTGAATACCATGGAATATATTCTCTGTGTTAGGTAATTTTAAAATCCAGTCTGTACCTAAGTACAATGTTGTCTGTCCTTGACCTGGCTTTATGAGGCTCAATACTTTGACAGCTAAAATATAAAAAAAAACAATAACAAAATGTTTTTTTAATGGATTCTATGTTCTATGGTTCTAAAATGATTCAAAGGGTAATAATCCCGAAATAAAATTTGATAAACATTAACATGTTGAATTAATTTTGTTAAATATTTTAACACCACACATTGGAATGATAGATATTCTTATATGCATTATTTAAATTGTCTTCTATGTTTTATCTTGAATTGAAATCAGTTAATTACAGAAATAATAATTGACCAATCTGACAATTTTAATTGGCCTCTTGGTCTTACTGTGACAACTAAACTAGAGATAGTGGCTTCGATTCCCACCCATATGTGCTTGTGTGATGATCATGAATATTTGTTCTGTCTCCACATATAAAATTATCTATATAAGTATGTATTTGAAAATGTATGTGTATGTTTATTAATTGTCTATTTACCATAGTACAGGCTCTGCCTAGTTTAATGTCAGAGGTGTCCCAAAATTTTTTATTATATTTTTGGGTTATTTCCTCCAAGGATTGATAAAGAACACACATTTTGTCATTTAGAGCAGAAATATCAGCTTCATAGCGTCTATTTAAATTATTGGTTTCAACTATCGATTTATTACTTTTTTCAATCAATAATTTGTGTTTTTTACATAAATTAATGTGATTTTTTACAATATTACTTCTGTTTAATAATTTTCTTGTTTTTCTTACAAATTTATTTAATTTTATATATTTTTTTAACTGTTTCCGGCCGTAATATACCCGGGCTGATTTGGTACAAATTGAGTCGTCCCCGGTCAAGTCAATAGTGATTGCTTGGGAGTGTGCTGGAGGCGTAGCTAGATCACCCGAGGCATTTACTAACTCGTTAAACAAACTTTGAGTGTTCCTTGAGTTTATATCTACAGCAATTCGCTCTAGTTCGTTGATTCGTTCTTGGGCACTCGCGAGTTGAGATCGGAGCAAAGATGTTACTTTCAAATTACTGTCATATTCAATATGACAGCGGTCAAAATCTTTGGACTGCCTTTTCAAACGATCTCGTTCCTCCCGAATCTCCAAGAACTGGACATGAAGCTCCGCCATTTCAGCCTTAATATTGCTATGCCTATTTATTGGCTAATAACAAGGTTTTTTCATCAGCCCGCTCTGAATACAATATTAAAAACATAGTAAATTTTTAGGACCCTATTTCTTCTGATAGTATTAAAAATAATATTGAAGGAACATATTATTTTGTAGTTTTATTTATAGTTTGAAGTTTACTTGGATTCGTTGAAAAATACTTTTTAAGTTGATTCATGTAAATAAATATTAGAAATACGAGGCATTTATTTACGAAACGCGATAGGACGACGTTAATTCTATTGGTCAAACGAAGCGATGCGGACGTCAATAACCGTTCGTGGCGCGTTTAATATTTTTTTTAACAAAGATAGTGCCTACTAAATGTTGACCAAATAAAATACTTGTTTCAGATAAATAGCATTATTAAATATTAAAAACTGATTCATTGAGGATACGTATGATATTATTGATTATAAGATCCCTGTAATCACATTACATACTACACACATACTATGTACTTCAGCATGTTTTTAATATACACGAATACAATACGAAATAACTATGGTAATAAAACTTATAGATTAAGTTAGTAGAACCCTTAGACCCCTTCCCGAGCGTGCAATTCTGCTTACTGTGATATACTTATGGTAATATTTAAAAAATACGTGCATGGTATGTAGTCATTAATAGTTATTCTTAGATACCTACATGTAGAAACATAATTTTATCCGCGACCAATTATATTGATCTATCAAAATTATATAGACGTGTGTTACTGTCGTTATACAAATATACTAAAAAACGTGTACTTTCGGATTATCTTTCTGGCAATATTTAAAATAAACCTGCTAAAGTATCGATATTAATCAACTCATTTTCCCATCACTACGTGTACCCGCCCGCATACTCCTACCCAGCGAACACGCGTCGCTACTAGTCCGACACACACATTGCAAATACGCTTATACAAAGCTTAAGGTACGTATTTAGAGACATAGTTTTATCCGCGACCAAGAGTGGAAATTTCAATAAAAATGCAAATTTTCTCTGGCAATTTTCTTCTTACTACCGTGCCCTCCGTTATTAAGTCCTATTGCTTGGGTTCAGATTGTTATAATTTTTATAAATACATTATTATATTATTATGACCATGTTTTATATAGGTACATATGTATATCTACCCACAAATATTACAAGGGATAAGCAAAAGTAATTTTCTCGTTAATTTTGTTTACATAGAATTAGCTATTGTTATCTCGCGCTCGCAAGATGCGTTGTAAAGTTTACTTTTGTGTATGAGGGTTAATGACAATGGTAATAAGTGTTTGTTTTAGTTTGTCCCTTTTATTCTATCTGGTGTTTTACAAATTATATTCTGTACTAGAAATAAATCTATAGACGGAGTCATTTGCGTAGGCTTGAATAGGAAATAACATATATACGGGAGCTACTTATACCTACTTACATATATGACGGATAGAATACAAATATAATTTCTAAATATTTGTTTAAGGATAAACAGAAAGGCAAAGATGTTTTTTGTACATGCATTTCGCGAAAACAATTGAATAGAATTTAATGAGATTTTATGCAGCTATACTTAATAAATGCCTGCTTATATCTGAGAAGGGGGCCATTCCTAGCAGTGGTACAATAATGGATTGATGACCGATAATGATAGCACATTTTTTAACTCATTAATATAAATAATGTATTACAAACTACACCACCTACAAAAAACACCACAACCATATAGCTAAGATATGCTACTCGTAAATAACTAATAATTAGTCAAATATATTAATTATTATTATACTCAACTAAACGTAGTAACAATACATAAGCACACTGTATTATTGTTATGTGACAAATGTTTATGTAGATTTTTTAATACAACAGCTCCAGCACATCATAAACGTACTTTTAATCGGTATAGTAGGTACCTACATAACTGCTGAAATTTGCATTTAAAAGTTTCCGCCTAGTTGGGGCGTCTAGGGAGACAGAGGGTGGAATGAGAGGGCGGATTAAGGATGCTGGAAGCGAGGAAAGAATACACAATTAGCCTTCTCCTACCTGCTAGAGATAACACAACCAGTATTATAAGACCTGCAACTTTGCTATTTTCTTTCCCAATCCTCATATTACAGAAAACAGGATTGGTGTTCGGCTACATTGGTCAGTTTTAAATCAGGGATTTTAAAAACGGGTCCGGACTGCGACCGGAACTAGGGGGACGGGAATGCCGGATCGATCAGCGGAACTCGGATAGCCGTGGGCTTTGTTGAAAAATCAAAATTAGGCTGTTAGTATTCACGCGTGTCGATAGACAGGCTGTGTACAATCGAGTTGGGGCGGATCAAGTATAATGTTTGTTGTATACTTTTTAACTTTTGTTATGCATATTCGATAAGGGAGTAACGATTTCTTTTTACGAATTTCGTAATAAGCAAACAAGGGATGGAAAACAAATTTCTAGGAGATGACTTCGTAAACTAACGAATAAGAGCAAAATTTTAGAATCGCGTTTATTGAATAAATTTGATTTAGAACGGGATTGAAAAGAGTTTTATCAGGTGACGATACACGTCATGAAGTGGGTGAATACAATTCAATAGCGACACGTCTCAACAAAAGAAGTATATATCACCCTAACAACTGATAGGCTGACGATCTTAAGAAGAAAACGGGAAACCGGTGGAGTAAAGGGTACCAGACCGGAGGCAGTGACGTAATCTAGAGCAATACTATACCTATATGTACATACTTCTCAAGGTTTATTTATTTTATATTTTGTATTTTAAAGCAGTGAACGAGCATACAGGTCACCTGGTTGTGTGGTTACTATGTGTGTGGTTACCTATTGTTTTTCAAGATATTTACAATCAACCTCAAAAAGTAATAAATTCCATCTGAGAGACTTCATAAATATCTGTGCACACAGTTGCACAGATATTTAAAGTTTGCCAGCTTCCACTGTAAACAATAATAGTTTCACTATCAAACCACTGCGGTGGTGGTAGGTGCTTTCCCTATCGTACTAATTTTGATAAACGTATATTGGCAAGAGTAGTTATAATAGTTGCCTAACCATATAAAAATACGAACAGGAAAAATGCTTCGGTACACAGAACACCAGAGCGCCATAAAATAAAAGTTCATACAGGACATTGCGCGCGAATGCGCAATGTGCTACCTACCCTATGTTTGCCAGTAATATTCACAATTTGCGACTGCAAAACCAACGCCACCATACGTTCCTTTTTTAATGCCGATACCTATCCCCTCTGCACAAAGTTGAAACTAGCTCCGTTTTTATACAATAGAACAGAAAATGGGTTTTTGTGTTTACACGTTGGGAAAACGAGATAAAATTCAAGCCCATAAAATATTACAAGACTAAAGAGTTTATCAACTAAATTATCAAAGAACGTGGATATACCCGACTGGTAATGTTTTTAATTTGTCTAAAATTTTGCTGGTGATCTATTTATATTAAGTTCAAAATATTACTTCCTTCTTACTTACATACATATATGTATATATAGTTATGTTAACAAATAACTACACGACAAAGTTATGTTAGTATTATTTTCATATTATTTCAGAATTAACTAGTGTACCTTTATTTTTATTAATATAATTTAGAAGTTCCTATAATTTAGGATAATTATGCTATAGACTTTCATTATTATTACGTATTTTATTGATACTATTATACCTCGTAAAATTGGAGCAATCTCGAGCTTAACTATGTTATAGGCTGGTATGAATAAATATGATACAAGTAAACCAATGAATACACATAGAGCCTTTATATTACGCGATCGTAATATTGCAAATGAATATTTATTTCATTGTTAGTCGTATTGACGCTATTACTGCGATGTGAATTGTTTATTAGTTTTTGTTCTATTTGAGGATGGTGAAAAGAGTATTTTTAATGTCATATAATAATGTTTATTACTAATATAGGTATATGATCTTGGTTTATAATAGAGTTATTTTTAGTAGAGTTCTCTCTCAACTCAATGATTTATAATCGGTGATATGTATGGTGTATAAATTAATGTACAAAGACGAAACTTTAAGAAAAATTATCTCGCGACGTTTGGGATATATTTTAACATAAGCTACCTAAAGCCCACCTTTCTTATATCTAAATAAGGAAGGTGAGCCGGTTGGCATATCCTGCATAATATAGAAGCTAAAATTTCTTAATACCCTACGAGCGTTTCGACGCACCCTCGGTAATAAGCCGGGAGGTCCCCGGGGAGGATCTACAAGTGATTTAAAGAGATTGTCAGTTAATGACTTCGTGTCCGCCACAATTCAGCCCTTTCCCGTACCTCCACTGCTAATGGCCTCTTTATCTCGTACCGGTCTTCGATATTAAGCACATTCTTCGTGAACGAGGTTTTAACCACGATTTCACTCGTGGCTCTACATCGTGGCGTAGACGTAGCGCTACGTAGTAATCTAAATTTGCTTTTAATATATTTATTATTAGGAATATTTTGGGTTTGAAGAGGATAAAACAATTTGCATTGGTGGTAGGTGTGGTACAGTGCGTATTGTTAGTGTATTTTACCTACTTTTTGGAGTAAGTAACCATACTTCAGATATTTTCGATTGTCATTGAAGAGCCGTTTGAAATACTTTTATTGTGAACAATGCTTTTATGCCTTTTTTCTCGTAGAAATCTATCACGTATTTCTCATTTTTTAATATGAATCAATATTATTGAATAAGTGCCTACTTGTTCCTACCTGCGTCGATAACGTAGGATAAATGTATAATATATTTTTTACTTTGTTTGAAAATGAAGCATGCGCAGTTAGATCGTTGTACTTTGGTTCCAAATTAACATTTTTATTTTCTTCAAATGTCATAAATCGAATCCACCCACTTCGGGTTGGTATTTACGTTAATGAGCTCACAGTAATGTAAAAGTAAGATCTTACATAATTAATTACATCGCTACTGCCAGTAAACAAGTTGAGTTGTCTTCGTTTTGTCTCGTACGATAGCGAATAAATTATTTTAAAATCTAGATTTACTAACTTTCAACACCCAATTTTGATAGCTGGGTACCTACAAGTTTTATTTATATTATCGTCAGTAAACATGTTAGCTAACGGTACTTGAATTTAATAGTTATCTACTTAAAATCATTTTAATGTTAAGTCAGGAAAAATAACGAAAATGTAGATCATTAATTTTGAAACATTATATTATATTACTGACATATCTACTTTGAATATGATATAAATTAATTTAAATATCTACTTTATACTTAGAATAAACGTAATATGAGTTACCAAAACAACCATTACATAGACACTCTTAACTTTCATTTACTAGAAATAGAAATACCCTCTAGCTATGAAAATAAACCTAGTATATAGCAGCATACAAACAAAAATACTACGATAACCTGCGATTCGATTGCAAATTAAACAACAAAAATAATCACCCATTCAATATAGAATGCTCAGAGCTTTAAATACTTAACTTATTGCTTCGTAATCTACATAACTGGTACTGTTCGAAGTCTCCTACATTGAGACTATTGTGTATATGGGTAGGTGGCTTTGAGTCGAATGAACAGTGTACACCAAATAATTTATCTCTGTTTGATCAACCGTGCAGGATCGCCTTATTCGTCGTTGTTCCCACACCTTACCTTTTTTCAATGTCTAGGATAACAAAACACATAAAAACACAGATATATCGACCGATGGCGATGTATTTTTTCACGCGGTACCGGCATTAAATAAAGTTATTCGATTCTAACGTCTTAGATGAACATTTTATAGGTTTTATCATCTGAATTAATGTCATAATTGCGGCAGTTTTGGATAAAATAAATCGATATAGCTCGCTTAAATAATACCGCCCGCAGTTTGCCCGCGTAGAAAGAATCTTAACAACCATTTTCACTTGGTCTGCCTGTTTTCATTGATCTGCGCTTATTTTTACTGGTTGCGTTTAACGTGCGGGAGTTGTGGAAGGTCAATGCAAATGGATATCTTATATTAAAATAAGCTATTGAAGGTCATTTTAAATGCTATACTGCTATCTCTACAGATTTGATATATGGGTGTGTCTCAGCATCAATTGAATACTTCAATAACAGGTGCATATCTTTGCACGATTAAACTATCGAAGTTTTACTGTTCACATTCCTAGAATTGTTTAAAGTTGCGATACCGTATAGCCAAAATATTTATTTTTCGTAACTGTCTGGATAGCGATAATGATAACGTAAAAGCGTCAGGTAAAATATTTTGCGGCGCGGTTAAATGGTTAAAGATCTTTATATGACCACTTGGAATCTAGCCAATTGAGGTTTGAAGCTCGTAGCCTGTAAATATAAACCAGTAACTCAGTACCCGTCACAACAACTGAATTAAAACTTTTTTTAGATTAAATACCTCTCAATTTCCACTCGTTTCGTTGTTTGAATACTCAAGAAACATGTTAACGGAAGCATAAATGTCTCTAGAGGGTGTGTATTCTAATTTAGTTTCTAGTCTGTCTAGTTATTTTAGTCTGGGAGGATATGGCCATTTTTAAGTGAACTCCCGACAGATTAACACGGCCTTGTCTCTCAGTACTTCGAGACATTGTTATTTAAAGCGCAGGGCTCATTTTAAAACGGTGTTGTATACGTTGAAGCATACCTACATACATACATACATAGACAATGGTCGCAATATGTATTGCGTTTTGTGAAATTGTGAGAAAAGTGTGCCCAGGGGAGGGCCTCTGGGTTAAACACGTCGTTTTGTTTTCGTTTTATCTTTATACAGATACTAGGAAGAAAAGATCCCGCAATACGAGTAGGTACATTATCTAGAAACGTTTATGCACCATTTACTAAGGGATCCATAAAAAGGACTATTCTTTCAGAGTAAACGCGTTTAGTCTCGTCGAATATCCACCTTTATGTAAGAAAGTT
The DNA here is from genome assembly GCA_018249895.1 of Tiana niger. Lineage (NCBI taxonomy): Eukaryota > Metazoa > Arthropoda > Insecta > Lepidoptera > Hesperiidae > Tiana > Tiana niger. Next base: position 8,855 of record DWNH01000286.1, read on the forward strand.
TATAGAACATACTGGAACTCACATACTGTACCTATCTTCAAATATTCTATAGTTACGTTAATAGACATAATGCCCTAAGATGTAAACTTTTAAATGCAAATCATTTTTAAATGCGAATATTTCCACATAAAACCGGTTATCATCACATTAATCGTCATAAATAAGAGCAATATGAAAGGAACGCGTGAAATGAATTACCGTAAATTTTGTTTTGTAAAACCAGATCAACAAAACTAGTTCCATAAATAACAATAATTCCGCTGTCCGCAAAATACATTCAAAAGAAAGTTGAAACCTATTAAATGTTGAAGCAAACCGGTAATTTTACGACTTCAAACAACCCCACACCTAGACGTTAACAACTCAGTATATAAAATAGGTACTTTGTTGTTAAAACTTAAAATTATTTTGAAGAAAAGCGCAAAAAGAACTGTCCTTCGACGCCGGTAAGACACTTTTCGGGTGTTCCTTATAGGTATTCATAGAGGACGATGACTTTTAGACGAGGATATAATTTAATTACCTAAATTAAATTAATGACTTTATTTAAAAACACAAATACCTATTGTTATAAAAAGCATAAGCAAGTATTATAGTCCTAAAAATGTAACGGCGAAAGATTGGGTACCTATACCTACACCTAGGTAGAGTTTTATTTTATGTTAGTCAAATACCTACCTACTACTATGTAGGTAGTAGGTAGGTAGATCTTATCTTATCTATGAATTACATTCAAGTGTCGGTTTATGGTACTAAAATTTAGGTCGATAATTAAGCGCAATATTACTTATATTACAACACTTAAACATAATCTATCTTTTTTAAAGTTTTTGTCTGTCTGTCTGTCAGTTTGTATCTTTTTGTTGCGAATAGATTTAAATATTTTTTTAGAGATTATAGTGGGTATTTAACCGTAATTTATAGGCTTTATTTGATTTTGATATCTCAAACGATTTTTCACTTAACCCTAAGCGTGATTTTAAGACCACAGATCGTACAGTGATGTTTTCTTTGTATACATACTATTTACTAGTTACTACTTCCTGCCTTCATGAATTTAACGTAGGGTAAGTCGCAAGCACTTTTTAGACTTATAATAAAAATAATAATATCTACTCCATCGCATCGCCAGAAACGGCTATCAAAGTAACAAAATCCATTTACAAATCGCAAGATATTATCCATGTCTCTTTACGAGTCGCCTTAATGCCAGTCTATACCCCATCCATAATTATTGTCGACACAATCGCTACGACGGTCCTACATTCTATAGTAGGTACTTCACCGCATTATCAACTCTCATAACACTATATTTGTATGAAATATGCCAGAAACTGTCAGAATTGTCCATCTCTACACGATTCTGCAAGCGACAGTGATCATTAACGTGTGACAATAAAGGTGTAAATTGTGTTTAGTATGCCTGCGGGGTCGATACGGTTTAAAAAGGGAGGGTTCTAATGTTTGGTCATCGGTCGCTCCCGCTTGACCGAAGGGGTAATTTGGAGGCAGACAACGAACGCATTTGCATCACAATGAGAGTCGGATCTCGTTGAGCTAGCAAGGGCTTCCGTGCATGGATAAACTGCATTCATGTAGCTACATACACATACGTGACAGTAGCGTTGTCTCGAAAACTTACACAATTGAATATTCTCTATGTTATAGACTCTAAATAAATTATATAAAAAAGAAATGTTTATAGTTGCTTGTAGTAATTAATCATAGCTTGTAAATAAATAATAAAAAGAACAACTGAACAAACCGCATCTGCACTATTTAGTTAATATTTATTTGACACCGTGTAGATTATGTTATAAATAAAAAAGTATATAAAATGTAATAATAAAGGCATAACAACAGCAAATAAACCAAAAATATAACTTCAGGAGTAGGTACCTACATACAAAATCAGTATTAGATTAAAATATATTTTAAACATATTATAAGCAAAGTGATTGCAAAGTGGGTTCCGCGAAGAAAAAAGAATAAATAAAAGTGTATTTCAAATGTCTACGTAATTTATATTTAGTAGCCGACAGACGGTGGATACTAAAATGTAAGAAGCGTCGACGTGGTATAAAATTTTCAATTTAGTTTCACTTAGATTTAGTTAGGTAACATCTGGAGTTACGGAAGCGGAGCAAATTCAATTTTGCTGCTTTGCTTCTTCATATGAATTCCCGTGGACTTTTAGCAAACGAATAGAAAAATCTACGTTCAAGTAAAATTCAGGTGGACTTGGAAATATCCGTGAGTTTGAAAGTTCTAACGTTGGCAATATTTAAATCTAAATCTATTATTTATCGTACAAACGTGTCTATTTTAGAGGAATTCAGGTTCATGCTGAATAAGTAGAAATAGGGACAATAATATTCTATAGGCAGTATATTCCCTACGTGTGCTAACTGTGAGAATCTATTCAGTGGAACATAAATAAATATGTCACGTAGGAATAGAAAGATACTGTACACACAATTTAAAATGGCGCCAATATATAGAAATGTGCGAGAAATGCCAATTATTGCAATAAATAATATGCTATCGGACGTGCAATGCGTCAAAACAATACTAATAGCAGTGCAAAGCATAATTTAGTCAAGATTGTCTCTACCCATTGTGTTTAATTTAATTTATCTATGTACCCTAAGATGTCCTTATTTCGAGTATGTTCGAGTTTTTCCGCGATAGTCCTAAAAAGGTTTCAAACCTATAAAAAAATCCGGCTAAATTGCATCTCCTAATTTTTAATATTAACCCGGCCCCACGATTTTACCACGATGACTTTTATATAGCTATCTAAAGATATTCATTTTTACGTACATCTACGTAGTATCTATTTTCAAATGACTGTTGTATTACATATGTATGTACTCTAACAATAAGTAATATTAGTAGACACCAATACACATCAATTTTGTTTCTTATTTAGTTACACAAAATGTTTTCAAAAATAGGATATTATAAATTTTAATATAAAAAAATATATTAAAAAGAAGGTTATGTACGAACAACATTAATTGTTCTTGAGGTCACCTTTTCGTCCCAATATCCTTGACGATTTGGCATGCTATTCACAGCAGTCGATTAAAAATTACAATTTCATGAGAACCGAGAACCGAATGGACAGTTAAAATGTAACAAGTGGTACCGTGCAAGTGACAGAGTTTTCCTTAATCAATGCAGTCAGCGTCCACAATCAGGCGTAATGGGTTGATGTACGACTCAACTTACTTTTGCTTGTGGGTCTGCTTATGTGAAATAATGTTAAAAAAACGTGTACGTCTCGGGACGCCCGACAGAAGTGATAACTTAAACTAATCTAAGTTGAATTATTTAATATTGAAATTGTTTAACTTGAGAAAAGCTTAGGTTATTACTTAAATTTTATGTATTTTAATATGATAATATAAGAAAAGGTATTAAAGGAATTTATTAATAAAATATTTTGTTTATTATAAAATATATTTTATTCTTACAATTCTTGAATACGTACATTAGAACTTTGTGTATGTACATACATTATTAGTGTCATTATTTAATCCTACAAAAGTAACAAGTAAATGTGAGAGCGGAGGAGTCTAACTGCAACTGACATACGGCGTGAGAGAAAGGGATGCCAGACAAACTGACGCCGTAACGCGTTACATAACAAGCGGTTAACCCTCGCATAAGAAGTTATCAATTCAAAATTTTTAGTTCTAAAACATTTTTTCAAGTCAACGTAATAAATAAAAACCAAACATAAAATTATTTGTATTAGCTATTTTTCAAGATTGCATTAGTCCTGTAATATACATTTTTTTTGGCCAGAATAACTTAAAATTAGAGACTTGGTGCTTAAATTTGCATTTTTTAACTTCTTGATACGACCATTTGTCACTTAGACACAACAATTTCAATTAGGACTAAAAATTTGTAATTTTTTTTTGATTTGATAAAACAAAAAAATATTTGATAACAAAATAGTACGAATACGCAATCGAATAGAACATCTCTTCCCTTTTTGAAGTCGGTTAAAAATAGATTCTCACTGATCGGAATGAGAATGTTGAAAACCAAACCAGTTCAGCAAACACGTTACAATTATTCATTATTTTTCCTTTTTCATTTCAGGTGAAATCGAAAAGAGAAACAAAATACGACGCTTGAAAAATCTCCCGATCATATGTTAAAAAAAATTAAAAATGGAACCAAAGAACATTAAACCCGAAAAGGTGGAGGGTGAAGATGATCATGATCATCAGTCTCCTCAAAACCAGAATCAAGACTTCAATCGCCAAGAACAACAAGATGCTGCAAGTCCACCTCGCCTACAGCGCAAGAACGCTATAAGGCGTAAAAAAAAACCGAACAAATAATTAAGTTATCTTATCAATTTTAGCATTTCATTAAAAAAAATTCACAATTTGAAGAATTGTTGTTGGCGTACAGAAATTCAGGGAAGGAACATCAATATGTCAAGAAATGTAAATGATCTTCTAATGGCGCCACGCAAAACTCGGAGAGGCGTTTTACGTGGTCTCTCGAGTCAGTCGACTGTACTCGACCAATCTTGTGCTAGCATTTTATGCCGCGAAACGTACAAACAGTTTTATTGGTGTTGCGGGTCTCTGCGGCTGTGGGAGTGTCTCAATGTATTTTGGTTAGTTCCCCGAAATTTAGAAAGCGCAATGTGAGAGACACGTTACTTGCTTAGCTCATATCAACATTTCTTGACATATCATATAAAAGCATAGCGTAATACTTAACACAGATATAACTAACAGATCTGCCCGCTCGCTGGGCACACTTGTCGGACTTGTAAGACGAGACGTGGAACTGATGGAAGCCCCCAGCTTGGAGTGCTTAGTCATACACTACGTGACGGATTAGATCGGAGACGATATTTTTGTAATTGTTGGTAATTGAGATTTTAAAAATATTATAGTTCAAAACATATGTTAAATGTATAAAAGGTTATATTCAAAATAGATTTCAGATAAGGAAATGTTTTAAAAAAGTTTACAAGATATTTATAAAGGGAAATATTTTTGTATGTTCATCTAAACAGAGTTATTTTATTTTACTAAAAATAGCCATACATATATTTTCATACAAACATCTACAATTTAACATATGTATAAGTTTAAACGATTTGTACATTTAAAAAAATCACACAAAGTGAAACAGACGTTAAGCAAATGAGGGCATAAACTCCCAAATATTTTTCTAAATCTAAAACCAATTAATATTCATAAATGTATTTAATTTATAATGCTTTTAAAGTTGTGAAAGTAAAGTAGTAGAATGAAGTTCACGCGTTAAAAACACATATCTTCGGACTTTTACAACAGATCGGAAACTTTACCATCGGTGTACACGCCAATCGAAAACATGAACACGTGAATCGAACAGAAAGATTTAGGAGAAATTGATGAAGGCACATCAAGTAATATTAACAAAAAACGGTCCGGACCTCTTCCTCCTTCTAGAAGTCGGATAACTAAAAAAACAGATTTAAAATTAGAAAAAAAAACAGGAAAGGAAACATTACAAAATTTACCAGGCATTTATAAAATATCTTTATATATATATATAATTCTACTGTACGTGTGTATGTCACTGAACTCCTCCTAAACGGCTGGACCGATTTGAATGAATCTTTTTGTATGCGTTTTGGGTGGCGCACTGAATGGTTTAGATTTAGTTGTACCCGGTAGGTGCCGTTGCGTTCGGGGACCAGGAGTGTTTTTGTCGATTTTTTTTTTTTAGTTTTTCGGACAGGACAACGTCTGCTAAGTCCGCTAGTATTTATATAAATAATATAAAATTAAGTGAATTGATATAATTTGTTAAGTACTACGCAGAATGGACTAGCTTGATGGATATATGAGAACAAAGTGTTACATTTTCTTAGAAGTCAACATATTCATACGAATTAGCAATTTGCTGTATGTATTTTATTAAATCTAATAAACAGTAGGCATCTTAGAACTATGCAACTTTGGCTTAACTAGTTTTTCAACAAAAAAAAGTGTATTTAGCAATTGTCACAGTAGTGGTGAATGTAACATTATTAATGTGGTTATTTAACATTATTAATAAATGTATTCAAGTGTTTGTAATTCCGTAGCTTACTGCATAGCCTAATATAGGAACTGAACTGTAACATGAACAATGCTCTTACGTCATTCTCTCATGCCTTTGCTTCAAACATTTTCATAAAAAAATATACTAGAATTGTAGTCGCCCTGTAATAATTTTCGATATCACTTATTTCCAATTCGTATGAAAATCCATAAACGAACGTACTCACTTCATGACTATGTACCTATATCTAACTTATTAACTTGTTTACCATGTCAGCATCATAATATCATGTTCTATTTTTAATATCATTATAATAATATAATAATTGGATCATCCCTCTAACGTTAAGAAAAAAGGCAAATTAAATTATATAATCAAAATTTCTATAACTTCATTTCAAGAAAACTCTGTAATTTTTAAAATATGCATGTGTAAGCCATTTAATTATATTATAAACATTGTCAGTTTTAATGTATCTGTAAAACTTTCTAGCTATTGTAGATTTTAGAAATGCAACTATGATAATCTTGTGTCTCCTATAAGTTCCAAATCAAACTTTTAAATGTAATCTATTTTGGGTTGTATAGTATTGAATTTTCTCGAAAGCGTAATAATTAAATGTATCTAATATCTAATTGTGATGTTCAAAATGTTAAACTTCAAGGATCTATGTGATTAAAACGTCAAAAAAAGGTAAATACGTCCACGGTGACTTTTATTTCTATCAAATAAAATAAGTATTAATTTCCTAAACTCTATTCACAATAGCGAAATGTATTATCAACACTATAACTTTTTCTCTTACAAATTTCTTTCATATTACAGATCTTAATTTATTATTAAAACTAAATGTTTCAAAACGATCTTTTGTAAATTTACATTACTTATGACTGGCCTCTTGGTCTAGTGGTTAGCGAACCTGACTGATAAACGGGAGGTCGTGGGTTCGATCCCCACCAAGAACAAATGTTTGTGTGATGAGCACGAATATTATTTTGTTCTGTGCCTGGGTGTATTGTTATCTATATAAGTAGATATTTACAAAAAAAAATTATGTATATCAGTTGTCTGGTTAGCACAGGCCCAGTTGCCTAGTTTGGGATCAGATGACCGTGTGTGAGTTGTCCCAAGATATTTATTTTATTTATTTAATATGTAAACAACAAAAATCACACTATTTCCCATCACCACACCTAGAACCTCTCGTTCTTATTAACAATGGCATGATAAGCAACAACATAAAAAATAATGGCAATAACACAAAAAACTGCCAAGTGTAACAATGTGACAGATGCATTATTAATTGACAGGTGCTACTAAGTTACGCCTTCAAATTTAATTGACAGACGTCACCAAGTTGACGCAACATTAATTGCTAAATTTCTTTATTCAATTAAAAATACTATCAAATTATATGCTTCAGAAATGTACTCGTATATATAGATAAAATAAAGTCGTGTTAGTTACACCATTTATAATGATTTTTATATTATTGGATTTGTCTTCGTCGGGAATAGGATGATGAGTATTAAAATATGATATTTTATCAATAAAAGACACAAAACATCAGTAAATATAGTGGTGGGTTATCGATATACAATATAAAACAAAGACGTGTTAGTTACACCATTTATAACTCAAGAACATCTCCAAGTCACAT
>DWNH01000287.1:0-16574 GCA_018249895.1 Tiana niger
TTTGTTCAATATCTGTCCTTATAGCAACGTGATAGAACTTAACTTCTATTGAAGTGAAGGTTTCAAATGTACTTGTGTCAGTCGCTGAAGCGTTATCTGATGTATTACCTATAATATCAAGTTTGATAACTTTACTAATAGAATTAGGGTATTTCCTCGAGCCTTTATCAGATAGGTTTATGTCTTTAGTCTTTACACTTAGGTGCTTATATTTATATAGACGTTAGTATCTCTATGTGTTGCAGAAACACCAATACTCAATATTTATGTAGGACAATCTTAATAAGATTCTCTTTAGAACAAGTGTTATCGTGGGTAACTTTATGTCGTATTATTTTTATAACGATGCATGTACGAGCTTAAAGGACAGTGTTATCGACAAGAGCTGTTTAGTTTTCAGAAAACTCTAAGGTAATGGCGTTAAATGTATCTATTGTTCAAAATGTAAAATAGATGATTACATAGATTTCCATTCGAGTCACACTCGAGGCCAGTAACATTCACGCTCGTGTAACAGGTGTAAGTAGAGAAAATTATACAAAACAAACCACCCACCGTATTATTGACGGTATAAATTATACAGAAGGAGATTATACGTCGAAAGTATCCTCCGATAGCTTGATATTTGCCTTAAACTGTGTTCAATGCCATTAGAACGGTTACGAATAATTTATATTTTGAATGGCGGTTAGTATCTACAGTTTTGTGTAGAGTCATCGTTATAAATCTTGTTGGCCTAGCCGAGATCTTGTAAACTGTTGTTTCGAACGGTTCTCAAGAAACTTTGGTTATTGGAGTCTTGTAGGAATATTCAAGAATTTGTAACTTAAAATTGTTGGATATTCTAACGGCACGGTGCTCATAATGCATAATAAAACACAATTAAATTATTAAAGGTTTAGTTTAAAAAGAAATCACAAAATAATTCTGATAAAGAAAAAATAGACTTTCAAATCAAATTCCATAAAACAACTACAAAACTTGTGATCATCTCCAAAGTCCAAACAAGCGTTACAAATATGAATAGCTTTGAATTGGCTATCAATTTGGAAAAATCAATGATGTGTTAATGATGAAGCGATGTGCAATCATTAGATTGAATCGTTATTTAAGAGTGGTTTGCGTTCGTTGCCGTTTTAATTCAGAATGCACCGGAAAAACGATATATGATAGACCATGAAATGATTGATTCATCACCGTGAATGTATTTTAATGTAACGGGTGCTTTATTAATAACCAGAGCCAATGTTTCAGTTACATCGGTTGCAGCTGCCATTTCTTTTTCCGTTTCTGATGTAACTGGACTATGTAAAATGTTAATAGTTTTCTTTAGTAAGTATGTAGGTACGTTGGTAATGACTTAAATGATTCAGAGGCTTATACAGAATTGATAGCTTTGATTAGTTTGCGTATAGACTTACATGTTAGATATGGTTTTTGAAGTGCAAATCTTCTAAATAACATTTTTACATAGCCGTTTTTTCATAAAATGTTAGTTAAAACGTATCGGAACATCGTTATATGTAACTCGAAGTACATTTTTGTATTCGTCATCGGTGCAATGAATTTTTACCGCAACTGGTTTTAATATCTATATATATAAAATCAAATAATATTTTTAAATACATACCTATATAGTTAACCATACATCCAGACACTGAAGAAATATTCGTGCTCTACACACAAACATTTGTCTTGGGAATCGAACCCACGACCTCTAGCTTAGCCGTTTCGCTAACCACTAGACCAAAGGGCCAGTTAAATTGATACCTAAACTATTGTAATTTGACATAACACTTGTAAAAGCATATTACCTACAGTATAAATTGATAGTTTAGTATTTAACTGTAGTATATTTGTGAGAATTAAACTCTTCAACATAATGGTGAGGATGGTAAGTATAATGTCAAGGTAAAAGATAAGACAAAAGATAGGCTTGAATGTAATATGCCATTGTATCTAAATTACATTAAGACGTTGTAACATTAACCTCGAAAATGTTTCAACTTAATATTTTGTTAAATATAAAAAGATAATAATAATATCATCAACCCATCATTGTCCCACTGCTGGGCACGGGTTTCCTCTCAAATGAAAAGGTTTTGCCAATTACACTAATTAATACATACTTATATTATAATTATAATATTATAATAATTAAATAATAATAATTGCTACCGCCCGGAGAAGTACCACCGCCACACCCAAACCTACCGTAAAGGAATTTGTGTTTCGGAAAGGTGTAGAGTTCACTAAGTACGAGGCGACTATCTTAGTCCTCAAAAGTAGCAACGCATCTATTTGCGATCTCAGATAGAACTAAGGTACCTACTGCCTGACATTGCAAGTGATGTCTATGGGTTGCAGTGACCACTTAATTTTTTCAAATTCCAATTCAAAATAATTTATTGTGGACAGCAGGTGTAAGGGTGTGATACAATTATAATGTTATCGCTACGTCCTGCCTATATAGGCGTACAATATTATATTTATAACAATATTACATATATTTTATGAATTATTACATTAATCACAGTTATTCTAATTTTTTCTAATTTAATATTTATTAGTGTGGTCAAAGTATTCTGAAACACTGTAAAAACTCTGATCAAGCAACCAGCCACTGAGACGTCTTTTAAATATTGACGTTGGCAGAATTTTTAAATCTTTTGGTAACTTATTATAAATGTTAATTGTAGAAAAGTATACATTTCTCTGAAGCATCCTAAGGCGGTATCTGGGAATGTTTAATAAATATTTATTAAAACGTCTAGTGCCTTGTGTACAGCGAGCCTCAAAGTATTCTGGATGCTCTTTAACAAACACACAAGCATTTCTAATGTAAGCACACGGTAAAGGTAAAATTTTTAATCTTTTAAATAGTGGCCGACAACTGTCTAAGGGTCCTGCTCCACAGATTGCACGAACTGCTTTCTTTTGTACTCTAAATGCTTTAATGGCATCGACCGAATTGCCCCACAAAAGTAAACCGTATGATAGAGTAGAAGATACGTAACCGTGATACGCGCGGAGTGCTACTTCTGACGAGACGGTTATTCTCAAACGTCTGATAGCATAAACAAAACGATCAAGTTTATCACAAATTATCGTGATATGTTCTTTCCAATTACAATTTTCGTCAATTATTAAGCCTAAATATTTGATGTGTCTAACTGTCTCTATGATTTCGTCATTAAACTTAATATTGAGAGTAGGTGGGTTTGCTCTTTCAGTTCTAAATTGTATTATTTTTGTTTTGTTTGAATTTATTTTAAGATTATTTTTACTAAGCCAGTCTGTTACATCTGTTAATGTTTTGTTTATTTCAGCGTTTAATATGGTTGCGTTATCACATTTTACAATGATTGCCGTATCGTCAGCAAACAAAACTGTTTTATATTTAGTAACGTCCGGAAGGTCGTTAATGTAAACCAAGAACAAAAAAGGTCCCAAAATACTCCCTTGAGGAACTCCGTATCTGTTATATTTATAAGTCGATCTACATATTAACTTTTTTCCATTTATAACTTTAGAAATCTCTGTAGATTGCTTTCTTTCTTTAAGATAGGATTCAAGCCAGACAGCTGCCTGACCCCGTACACCATATCTATTTAGTTTTTCCAATAAAATATCATGTCTCACAAAATCAAATGCCTTTGTCATATCTATAAATATTGCCGCTGCGTGAGCTTTGTCATTAAGTGCGTCTGTAATCTCTTTAATTAGATTAAACGTAGCTAAAGTAGTTGAGCTGTTTTTACGGAATCCAAATTGTTCCTGTCTCAGGACACTATGCTTAGTTATAAAATTATACAAGCGGTTTAGCATAGCTTTTTCGAATATTTTCGACAGAATCGGTATAAGTGCCACTGGTCTATAATTGTCAAGGAGACTTGGATCACCCTTTTTGTACAACGGTTTTATAACCGACAATCTTAGGAGGCTTGGAAAGTCTCCTAGTTCAAATGATGTATTTATAATATGGCACAGTGGCTTGGACAAGTACGAAGCACAACATTTTATCATTTTGGTATTAATTTCATCATGTCCTACTGCGTTGGTGTTTTTTAGAGATTTAATAATAGTGTGCACTTCCTTTTCATCTGTTGGCATTAAAAATATAGAATTCAGTGAATTATGTGCAAAATTAGGATTGGAATTGTTATTAAAATTTTCGTTGTTAGTCAACTGTATTTCCGGGTTATTTGTCATATTAATAAAAAAAGAATTAAAAATTTCGCACAGTTCATTAGTATTATAATATGTTTCATTATTGTGTAAGATACTATTAGGGTATTGCTTGTCACCATTGTTCTTATTACCTAAACTGCTATTAATTATATTCCAAGTAGCTTTACATTTGTTTTTATTATTATCTATATATTTTTTGTGTTGTATTATTTTTGCTTTATAGATACATTTTTTTACACAATACACGAAGTAAATGGCAACAAAATTATTTCGTCATCAACATATTTCTTATCGTATTGCGTGTAAGTATGTATTGTACTATTATGCTACTAAACATATGCCTTTTATCAAAACAAAATGTCCGTAATACTTATCAGCAAATAACCAGACAGGATCCCTGATAAACGGTCAGTGACCTGTAGACTTCAGGTGTCCGTTACAGGCATCTGGACTGGTGCCGATATTATACCAATATTAAAATACCCCGCATTGAAGACCAGCGGAGCAACACTGGAAGACTTATAAAAATGTACTTACACGCATTCATCTAGGTACCTACGGTAAATTGTAGAATACCTGAGCGCTTGGTTCTAGTCTAAACAAACAAAACGGTTTCGATAGTGCATGCCGGTGAGTTCTCCATAAGCTTCTCGAAGGGCATGTGAAGTCTGCCAAACCGACCTTCACCGGTACCGCTCCTCACCCCAGTGAAGCCCCACTGCTGGCACAGCAGCTGGGTGCGGCAAGGATGGATTGACGACAACGACCAGCAAACCTCTTTGCAGCTACATGCTCTTCTGCTGTTCCTTGTCCTTGCAAGTTCAGACCTGCCGGAGACCGCAAATAGATGCCTAGCTATTTACGAGGACTGAGATGGTTGCCTCGTATTTAATGAGCTATTAAGAGTTTTCTTGCGAGGAGGACAGAAGATAACATTCTAGAATCCTGAAATTAGTGACACTGGTTTTTAATATCTTATATTAAAAATTCATACACTTAAGATAGAGAAATAAAATTATAAAATAAGATATAAATACTACATTGATATATGTATCTATGCCACTTTCCAAAAACATTTTGCTTATAAAATCGTCTTATTATCGTCACTTTAGTAGACCAATAAAAAGTCAAATTGCATGACAACACGCATCGAGATAAGATGCACAGAGGCACAGGCAGTGACACAGTTCTGACATACCTTCTTAGTATTCTCATTAGCGGAGAGGCCCTCTGGCGGGCAGAGCCCCGAGCCGCCGCGGCACCGGGTGGTCACCGCCCGCCCGGCGACCCCCACGCGCCACGCAGCAGACTGACTACTGACATACTCGACACCGACTATTTGTTTATAATTTTTATTTAAGGCTTCCTTATTGCAAAGCTTTCCAACGAGTCTCTATTGACAGACTCTCGGCTGGCCACAGAGAATCCAATGTATACAGGCAAGGTGGTATTGGATGCTGATTGCTATTTCTAAGGTTGTATTTAGGTTGGTAGCCGAAAAAAAATAGTGCTTTCAAGAAAGAATGTATTTGTTTTGTTCCCTCTCCCCTGATCGCTAGTAGATCAATACTCGCATAGTACGCTCGTTCGGGATAAGGGACCCAAAGTAATTACGACATAAGAGGCATTACGTTCAAAGAGAGCTCTTTTTTGTTCGGCAAACGGCTGGAGAGCTGTGCATTGGACCAAAGAAATCCTGATACCGTCGCGATGCGAAGCCTTTTATAAAACGTATAATTAATCCGGGAAATTTTGGGTGTGCAAGTATAGCATAATTTAAAGTAACAGTCTAGTTTTGAAGGCATATCGTATTTAAACAAACGTGGCTGTCCTCGGGGCCGCAGCCGGTCGCGCTGCGCCGCCGGCCGTCTGCTGCGCGCACTCGAATATGCAAACCTCTTTGTCTCGTCGAACGATACTATTAGAAAGGCTTCTATTTGATTTATCGGGGCGACCTGCTCGGACCGACCTTAGGCCACTGTTATCGGGGAGTTACTATGTGACTGCGATGGGAAAATGAACTTTGAGAGGGCACCATTGGGATGATATTGTATTGTTTTCGTGGTCGTGCAGAGTACTTACTAGGAGTAATTCGGCTGAGTAAGTCGAGCCCCGCGGGACGGCAGGTCCCCCGACAATGGTTATTTCAAACAGGCCGTGTGACGTCACGTTTCAATTTATTCGCTTTATTTCCAAGTAAGGCGCGCTGTCGGCGCTCTCCGATGGCGCTCTCCGCCTCGTCGTCACTAGCCCGGTAGTTCACATAATCCCGCACTCGCTAATTAATTTATTCCATTATCCTCTCAGTCTTTCTCGTTAATGGGTTAATTTAATTCGTGATAGTGTTTTATAGACAAAGGAATAGAATTTCCGTGCCAAGAACTGAGATTATTTCTATTAACACTCATTTTACTGTACAGTACTTACATTATCAGGAGCGATTTGGTAGTTTTGATTTGGTGTTTGACTTTGGATTTAGGCTGCGTTGACGTATTAAAGTGGGCTTCTCTTGTTTGCCTTCACCGATGGCAATGGAGTGGCGCGGTTCCTTGATCATGCCATCTACTATTTTTAGATACTAGGTAAGTTGTTGCTAATTTTATACGTAGAAAACATGCAAAGCAAAACTGTTTATTTTTACTTGCGTTACAGAGTTACACAAGGTATTCTCCGATGTCAGCAAGTTGCAGGCACGCTGATGGCTGCAAGTGGCTCGGCAGCTGGCCACTTCGCCGCAACCTACCGAATACTGGGATACCGAACAAAGTGTCACAACGAACACTTTCGCCTTTCAGTTTTCATGTCCGACAAGTTTTACAATACAAGTTATAATGTCTCTGAATGTTTAAATGGAAGATTTTACCTGAGAGCTTTTAGACAATTATATTTCTGACTACATTCACTCAAGAAGTAACTTTAAAGGAGTAATTAAACGTGCAGCGCATGCGTAGCGCGCCGCGTGCCGTGAGCGAACTAGCTACAGTAGGGGATGTGGTTATATTAAACGCAGGAATTTTTTAAAATCTTATCAAAAATATCTAGAAAAAGAAGCATCTATGTACGTCCTCATATAAGCATATTGCTTCTGTTCTTTTGATATCTCAATGTGAAAAAAAAAACCTAAAATTCTAAACAATAAATCAACTTCGTAATAGATTTTGAATCCACTGTAGGATTGACCTAGCTCTGTTATCGACATCGAGCCCTGTGCGGGTGCCTTCCGGCTGAACAGTAATCGGAGTCGGGCACCACCGGCACGCACCCGCACTCCCCTGCGCCGCAGACATGTCAACTACCAATCCTGCCGGGTTACTAAGTACGAAGTAGCATTGACAGTAATTTATATCGATGTTAGCCGTTAGAGTGAGCAATAATATAACCTTTTTTTTTGTTTACACTCATACAATCCTATAGTGAATCGTTTCATCAATATGGGCTGGATGCTCGAAACATCTTAGGGCGTGAGTTTGAAAGTTCAAAACTGTAGTAAGTATTCCTTTTGTAGACTTCTATGTATTTTATGCATCGATAGCAATCTATGTCTGTATGTACCTTGGAGCTATTAGACGAATGAGCCTCGCGTAGATTTCGCGTAGTGACGCATATTGAACGATAACTTGCATTAAAATGTATTAGTATTAAAACAAACAACAAAGTAAATATAGTTAGTAACAGCAGACAATGTTGGCCTCGGGTCGGTTCCAGCGCCGCGGCGGCGACCTCTGGCGCCGGCGGCGCTCGCGTCGCTGCTCTACACTTTATTTCATCTGTATTCATGTTTGAACCAGACGCTACGCACATTTCACATGGCAGTTGTTGAAGTTATAATGTTGGAAAGCTACCAACACTGATGTTTCTCTTATCGTGAAGCAGTAGCAAACGTGCGTGGACGTCGCTCGATACGTGCTCGCTGACAATAGATTTTTAATTTCATTTTATAATTAACATTAACCTTAATATATTAGTACCCAAGGCCTGCCCGAGGCCGTATCTACAGACTTGTAGTTGTCATGCCAATCCAAGTGGCAAAGCAGCTCTACAAGTACCTGCTGCTGCTGCCGCTGCTGCGCGGAGCCATACCTCCTCACTCGCACTAACTTTACTACTTTATTCCTAGCGGATACATAAGTATCCTCTAGGCGTCTTCTAGTTCCAGGGAAATACTGGCGAAGTTTCAGTGTTGCCACTCCACAAATAAATTGTTATAATAATGCCGGATCTAAAGACCCATTAAATATGCGAAACTCTATTATTTCGCAGTCGTAAAATTAGGAATAAAGGTAAACTTTCAGTAATTCCAACATCGCAAGCCCCGGATAGGGATAAAGGCTTAGGAGAGTTTTATTTGGTTCTTAATTTCGTTTAAATCTCGTTTATAGCCTTAAATTGTATCGAAGGAAGAGATAAACTTTGTCCATAATTATAGCGAGCTCGTAACGTACAAAAGCAAAATGGATTTAAGAGGAATAATGTTTTTGTTCCCAATCTGGTGTTTGTTATCGGCGTGACGTCACGGCGCCGCTGAGCGCTCCGCTTCAGGCTTTATGTCTCGAACCTAAAACTCTGAACTTTTAATCGTTCTACAATTTATCAGTTTATTATCATAAGGGTGGTTAGAGCAACAAAGCCTTCATCCTAAATGATCACCTAAACACTTGCATCTACTGAATATGTACTACCGTACGTTATTCAAATTGATATTTGTTTATTTAAGTTCGTTCATTAAAATAGACCTTCTTATTCTCCCAAAATATTATCCTGCAATATTGTATTGTATTATCTATACAATACAATGTTATAATGATTTGATGAACAAAATTGATGAACAAAATGATTTTTTATTATTTATGCCGTACAACATAGTCTGTATTGTCACATTACTGTTTGTACTGTGAATAAAGAAGTTCTTCCGTAAATCTGTATGCGCCTTATTTTTATTTTTAAAGAGAAACAGTAGTCTCATGTAACCGAACACTATGTTTTCCCGATCGAAACGCAAATAGTTCTTTACGTTAAATATGGGCGTGACCGACGTACCACCCCGATAAAATCTGGTCCCGCCATTTGGTTAACTCTATTTACTATTTTTATCTCAGGAGATAACATAGTTACCGTAAGCGTAAGTGTTGTTGGTAAATATTTAGCAGTAGTTTTGCTGTCGTTTAGGAATTAGAACATCGTTATTTTTACTCAGTGTCTGTATGGAGTTATTGTGCTCGCTTATTTATTGCGTTGTTATTAACCTTCACTATGTAACGCTTCGATACCATTTTTGGTCTGAGCTACCATAAAACTAAGTAATAAACAAGTAATAAAAATGCTTTAATCTAAACAGAAATATGTCAAACAAACGGCGCTCACCGCCGCCGCGCCGCCGGCCCGAACACGTATCCAGCCTCAAAGCATCAGCATCTATTCGCTAAACAATTTAACGCATTAGTTGTCCAAATATGGCTGTTTTAACTATGTAAAACTTCCTTTTCGTCTGAGAAGTGTAGTGGTTATTATTGCCGATCATTTATGGACTTGTATGGGGGTCGCAGGTGCTCTGGACTGCCCGGCTCAAGCTTCGACTGACTGAGTTCATTTAAGACCTTTTTAAAGTTGCGAGTTTTTAGAAATGTTTTGTAAGCCCACGTCGAAGCAAAAATTGAATTGATAACGAAGAGTACAAATGTTAGAAAGTACTAATCGAAATTGGAATACTTTACGAATACGACTTATCAAAACCAATTATAGCAAAACAGTGATTTCAAATGTGAAATTGGAATGGAAATACAGATCTTGTGTATCATATTAAGTCAAATTAAGAAATGAAGCAGGTCCACATTGGTATTATTTATAGTATTACATCAGTCCACACATTAGTTAGGTTTCTTTCATATGATAGATAGGCCATTTGGCCCTTAAATGAAGATGCGTCCTTAGTACCTGCTTGCCTAGAATTAGACTGAACACACTCGGCTTACAGCGAGCCGTCGTCGGCTCCCGGATCACACTCGTAGGACAATAATAGGACGCGCTTCACGCTTCACGTGTCCAGGTATTAAATCAGGTGTAGAATGTTCGGTTACCGTATCACTGTTCAGTGTCTCGGTAGCTGCGGACATACACAAGTTAACCATCGAATATTATTAGCCGTTACAGGTTCGTTACTGGACCTAGGACTGCAATGGGTGGCGCTATTGTATTTTCTTTCTGAGTCTAAGTGTTTTGCTATTTGCTTTAGACTATCAGTCCATCGCATGTGAAGACGATTTACGCTTTTTGTATTGAGACTTGGTTGTCATTTGAGGGCCTTTACTCCTCATAGGTTGTCAGGAGTTGTCTAGTTTCATTCTGCAATTGGGTTTGTTAATAGTGACTATTATTAACAACATGTCTAAGTTAAAGAACATCATTATAATAGCATTGATGACAGCGTGGAAACAGATAATGTATAATAATAATAAAAAACTCATTTATAATTGCTCTCACGATAAGATACATAACATACATACACATGACGGTGAGACGAGGTTGAGCAACTGTCGCGGGCTGGTTGATTTCATAAGTATTTCATAATATGTTACAAATCTTGTACAGTTTTTTATTCATTATTCCCAAAGCGCTTATCAAAACATTTTGAAGAAATTTGTGGTTTATTTTACATTGTTCATACAAATCGGCAATAACAGCAAAAAGTTATACTCTTTGCACTATAAAATACGCTGACACAATTTATGGGTTGTCTCGTTCTTAGCTCTTAGTTCTGTCAGCTGTCTCCGTCAGCTTCGATATCTACTTCATTCGGGGCGGCTAGCACGTTCTCTTACACAATGCATTATTTTATCCTGCATCAAGGGCACCTTTGCCAAAAGCAAGCGAGAATGCTGGGCGCAACTAGTGCGTGTCGGTATCGATACACTTGCTGCTTCCCACGTGACCGCCTGCTCTAGGGGGCCGGGGGGAGGGGTGGAACCTCGTCAGAGATGGCCTGACACCTAGTAGTTAAGTTAACCCACATAGATTGGAAAGTTGCTCATAAGGTCCACTTCGGAATGTTACATGAGTGGTATGAATTTATATAGTTCAATTTGCTACAACAGTTGAGTCTAGTCGAGGTCTTTAAGATAAGATAAGATCTCAACAACTTGTAATATTATCTAAGCCTCTTCCTTCGGCGAATTGTAAATTGTCAGATTAGATTGCAATGAATGTTTAGTGTGTCATCGCCCTTCTGGTGCCTGTGGGAGATGTGGTAGACGATGCCTGGCAACGGCGCAAGTTGACACCGGCCGGCGGCCGGCGGAGCGCGACGCACACACTCGCGACAAAACTGAAACGCCTCAGGACAAAACTCACAAAGTAAACAAATATCGCATTTTGCTAAAATGAAATTATCTACTAGTTAAGTTGTAAGCGGCTACAACACCTGTACTGCACATGATTATTTTTAAAACTACCCATTACCACAGAAAAGTAATTCTGCATCATAGAGCGTATAAAAATGCTCTGTTTACAAAGTATTTCTTTAATCACGTGCATATCAAATTGTTCGAATCGAATCGAATTGTTCGACCTTCAGTGCTTCAATTATAATAAGTTAAAGCGACGACATAATGGTAGTTTATGGAATATCCGATCTGTCCGTACTTGCACTGCGAGGAAAGTTCTTCTATTATCACTATCGCTCCGTTTAATGCTTTTGAAATGGCGCTAGGTACAGGTCTGAGATAAAAGATAAAGATGAGAATACAATCATAATTAACGTGATTTAAATAATGTTTTCTTAGAAGCTTTCTTATTCCTTTCTTAAATGTTTCTTCATTTTTGAAGTTTTATTTTATATTAGCTAGCCGACCTTATCTACAGTCTGCCTGTTCCGATGACAATGCAATTACTACGTGTATTCAGTATAATTTTAAATTCAAGATGGCCGACGTCATGTAATGGCGAACTACATATTTTTACATAAACTACCCAATATGGGTATGAAATGAAAAAACTTGATTTGTGGAATACAGTACCTACACCATGAAAAACACCGAATCTAAGATGGCCGCTAATACAAAATTGTACATATTTTTGTAAAACCCTTCCAAGACGGGGATGGAACGGCTTTTCTTAGAACATATAAGTACATCAAGAAAAAAAACCAAATCTAAGATGGCCACGGCTACAAAGATATTTGCATATTCCAAGTCTTGCAACTGAACTTTAAAAGTAAAAAAAAAATTTAAAAATAAGCTTTGTAATATATGTAAATGCTCTAAAAAGCAGAAAATAAACTTTACCTAAATTAAATCAAACCCCATCAATTTAGCACCTACCTATGTTACACAGTTTTAATGATAATATAAAAGCATAAAAAATGTTGGTTACTTCGATAATTTATATGTACCTATAGTTGCATACCTACAATAACGAATGGTTCGGTCAGTTCTGGTCGGTTTCGGAGAGCCATGTTCCGGCCGCCGGCGCCGCCGCCGCGTCCGGCGCGCTGTGGCGCACGCACACACCCACACACGCATGCACACACGCTCGCACACACACTCGTGAATACCTACAGTAAATCAGCGTAAAGGGTAGGCCACACTATTCTTATGTTCAGATATGGGTACAATAATCTGTATAAGTATATAAAAATGTATCTCTATTTCCCTTGGTCATCACATCACGCGTGAACGGATGGAACAATTTCGCTAATTATTTTTTTGTTGTGTTAATTATTATCAGGAGAAGGTTCTTACGAAATAAAAAATTAAGGAAATTGAGCGAAACATTAGAAAATTTAAGAAAACTTAACGACAATACTAATTTGTAAGTTTTCGATGTTTAGATGAAAACTGTTGAATGGATTTGGATAAAATTTGGAATACAGATAGTTCCAGCCCTGGATACACATAGAACACTTTTGACTCCAGTAAATGCCGTGGCAACACCGAATACCGAAACTAGTATACAATAAAACTGTTAACTATTCTGTTAATTGTCGCAAGGCACTGTTTACTTTAATTTAGTAGGTTAATTGTGTGTTTCCATTAGCACTTATTACTGTAAATATTATCAGTAAGCAGAATCACTGGTTGCGTTAAACTTTTAGGTAGATGTTTTTGAGACAAAAACAAAAAGCAGAGAGCGCCTAAATTTACTAACACCCTCCAGGGTTTTCAGAGTAACGAAAGACAAAAATCTACATATAATAACAAAGAGCAAATTATTCAATATCTGCATCCTAGCAATCTTAATGTATGGGAGCCAAACATGGGCGATAACGAAAAACACAACCAATAAAATTGCCAATAGCTAACGAGCAATGGAGAGAAGCATGCTAGAAGTGAAGAGGGGGACAGCATGAGAAACATCGACATCAGGGATAGGACTAACATACAGGACGTAACCCTTACAATAAAAAGGCTAAAATGGAAGTGGTCGGGACACATGATCAGAGGGCAGGATAAGTGGAACAAAATACTTACACAATGGTACCCAAGGGGACGCTGATATCAGGCAGGTAGCTGGCACAGCGTGGAAGAGAGTGGCCGGAGAGAGAGCAGGATGGAGTTGGTGGGAGGAGGCCTTCGCCAACTGGCAAACGGACATACAAAAAGTGAAGAAGCACGAAATTCATGAACAATTCTAATGATGTAAAAGTATATATAATATTTAACTATTAATATTTTTGTCCGAATAAAAGGCTTCTTATTATTATTATTGTCACCCAGGGTTTTCCTGAAGCGAGATAATAGTTTCAGTTTTATAGTCATTATGCTTGTATGTTTCATTAGTAAGTAGTTGTTATTAATCACGTTTAAGGATTATCTAAAACTAATTCGCGTACAAATAATGCTTGTGCAACATAATCGCATCTCCGCTGCAGCTCCACACACATAATATGTATGTATGTATGTATGTATGGAAGTACGAGTAGAACGCTGCCATTTATATTTCATTGTCTAAGCTAGTCATTAGTTTCTGTGAAGTAATATGGACAACAAGTTGATAGGTTTGTTTTTCCTAAATCCTATTTTTTCGTACGTAATAGAGTTATAAGACCTTGTCCAAACTATAAATAAATGTACCGACAACAAAACATTTCTGGACTAAATTAAATATTTGTGAACTGCAAAAATTGCGAAATATTCTATTTCTTTTAATGCATTCGGGACTTTCCAGAACTTAACACCTTTCTATTACAAGTACAAAGATTCCTGATCTTTAACATTGGTCGAAATTTGATATTTCTATCACACCTGTTAAAAAATTATTTGGTAAATTATATATAGGTGGTAAGGCAGGACGTGGCACGCGCACGGAGACACTCGCTTGATGATCATAGCCGGAGCGGCAGCAGCACACAGCGCTGCACATCGAGCGCCGCCCCTTCCTGCATTCTGCGCACGTCCGCCGCAGATGACGCACGTGCCCACTGAACTTGTTGAAACTACACCACATTTTATTTATGGTTGGACTGAATGTGACCCTTGCCCGTTTTCCGTGACACTTGATGGTTCTTTTATACACCCAGCAGGGCGGCTCTCCGGCTAAACCTAAATGAACATAAAACATAAACCTCAGGCAGCACCACAGTTCTAACTAAGATCATAACTAATGCTAAGACCGTAGTAATAGACGCGCTGGTACCTCTGAACACTCTATGTAGTGTGCTCGGGCACCCACATTCTTCGCAGCACAACAAAGTGCTTCGCGGTAGATTCCCCTGTCAAAGCCGAACAGTATATCCCTACGTAAGTAGACCGATGCAAACTCGACGTTTGCCGAGACAGGACAGTCCCTAAGGTTCTGGTCCCTATTCTTTAAGTAACTCTTATAGCCGTGTCGTAGCGCTTTTTCTATTCTAATAAAATGTTTACATATTCTCAACAAAAAAGACAAGCGAATTTGACCAATGAACATAATATCGTGTATGCTATACCAACATCGAGTGGCTTTGTTTGCAAGAGACGAGTCTGGAGATACGAGTGTTTTCACATCTCGGCTCGTGCTCAGAATGGTGTGAATGGTCGTACGAGCTGACAATGCGTGCTCGGGATTACTTGTGGAAACGTAAACATTGCAGTATGATTAAATATAATTATATACCGTGGTAACGATTTTTAGAAAGTCAACAAATCTTAAGTAATTTTAGTTGAATTTTTTTTCTCTTTGAATGAAAATAATTTGGCATATAATATATGTATGTATATTATATTGGTTACAGTTTTTACTTGGACATTAAGTAGTAGGTAACTATTTATTTTATGTTTAAATTATTATTTTTTACATTACGTTTAAATAATATAGTGTTTTGGTATGTTCTCCAATTTTTTTTGCTGTAAGTAAACTTTTTATCATCTTCTTTACAAAAGTATTGTACACTATTGCAGAGAAAACGTTACAGGTAGCATTGCTGTCGCGTGCCGGTCTCTCTCGCTCTCTCTCGCTCTCTCTCGCTCTCTCTCGCTCTCTCTCGCTCTCTCTCGCTCCACCACATGTAGTCCGAGAGTTCCAACATGGCGTACTGAGTAAAATCTAGTTTCATATTTTAATGTTGGGATCTTCTATGGATGAAGCCGCCGCCACACCCATTTCTACCGTGAAACAGTTTGTTATGATTCGTAAGAAGGGTATTGTGGCCGGAGCGCACTCAACATCAGAGCCCGAGGGAGGAGGGGGGTTAGGGGAGCTCGAGCTTGAATGTGGATATCTATGACCATTAACACGAGGCGGCTTTGCATTCCTATGTGCGTAGGGATCTACTGGTACAAAAATATAATATTATGATTGATTGTTACCGAAACAGAAAATTTGGTGTACAGTTGCTCCGTAGAGGTCTGTGTCGGAAAAGTTGAAACAAATGTAGAGTGCGGAGGTTAAAGTGCCTCTGAAGAGAAGCCACACTTTACGAAAGGAGAGTCATTTTTTTACACTTTTCTTACATAACGTTTTCTAATAATAGCCCCGTACTAGAACATTCGAGGTTGTAGATGTCCTCGTAGCTGGGCTGACGACGTCAGTACTATTGCACATGCTCTCCGCACAGTAGGTACAATTCCAGCGTTTCTTTCAGAAAGAACATCGAGGCGACAATCTGTCTTTAAATAACGCTGGACGTAGATACATATGTATGGGCTGCAAGGAACACATACCAGATGGCATGTTGTAAGTGCGACATTGTAAGACACTGTTTCATCCCTTAAATATTTTTCCAAGAGCGTTGAACATTTTATCCTCGTTTAATAAGTTAGAAAGCAAATTAGGGGGACCCCTCATACAGCAGGAGAAACGCATCTCTCATGCGAAGCTAAGCTTTGTCCGAGGATCACGTCTGCAGCGCCGGAAAGGACAGCGCCTCTCAAATATTAACAGTATCTTTTGAATAAATATTGGCGGAAAAATTG
>DWNH01000288.1:0-16565 GCA_018249895.1 Tiana niger
CTATTATTGTTATGGTAAATAGGACATACTGCCGTGTCCCATTGACATAATTTGTATTCGAGTAATTTGACATCTGTGTTTGTCATGTTTGACATTTACAAAAGTTTTGCTGTTATCAGCGGCTTGTTTGTATTATGTATTGTATTGTGTACATTGGATTGGTGTTTGCATTATGATATTATGATTTAATTGAATGTCAAATAAATTTTAAATAAGTTTATTTTGTTCCAAGATTAAAATGTCTCAGATTATATGTGAACTTAATAAACTACAATTAGACTTACTCAGTGATGAATGGGTGGAAAGTATATATGACAGCGAGTTTCTTGAATTTGAGGACATACCTCCCGAGTATGAGAATGTATTGGATTCCATCGAAATCCCTATAATTTTCCGTGATGTTACTACAGCTATTGATGATTGGCTCTCTGTAGACAAACATTCTGAAGAGGAAAAGTCATGGTCATTCCTTTCCCAGCAAATGAAACATCGAAAACTCTTAGCTATCTTAGCTTATTATATTGATTTTGGAAGCAAAGACATTTTTACCAGAGAGTATAGGAACAATGCTCTTTTGGCGTCTCGTTTATATTACAAACTGCTTTCTATCTCTGGATACAAAGCCTACCACATATATCATTCACAACTCTTTGCACATTCTCTTGTGTGCTTAAATTTTCCCAAAGTGCTATGTGAAAACGACGAAAAATATTTCAGCACTAAGGAACTCACTTCAGAAGTTAATTCTGTTATAAAATCTTTGAAGAAGTTTGTTCGAGACTTAAAAGAAGTAATTGTAACGCTTCACCTTGGCCCCAGTGATATGAACTTTGAAGATATTTTAGCCAATTTAGTAGACATTATAGGTGGTGCTATTGTTAATAAGCTGAATATTGGTAAGAATATATTTTTTTTGCAGAAAGTCAGATAAAAGTCTAGTTAGGTTTAGAGTATGAATATTTAGGAAATCAAGAAAAAGATTCAGATAGATATATAATCAACTTTCTTGGTGTTGGATCACAATGTATCTAAGGCTTACCTGTAACCACAACAGAAAAAAAACTATCTAGAAATAAAAAATTAAACAGAAAAAAAAATTTCTCTCTTTGTGTTGCCGATTTATCATTGTGGCCCATATGCCTGTCTGTCAATCTTCAATATAAATATAATCTAGTAGGGGCCTAGGGACTGCAGAACCAAGGATTTGTCAAGGACAAAATAACTTATCCTTTTTTAGTATTCTAAGAAAAAAAATATAAATATGACAAAATGTAAATTCATGTAAACTGTAAAATACTATCTACCTATTACTTTACAATTTGATTGTTTATACAGAAAAATTGTCATTGAAAAGAAAAAATACTAAACATTTATAATTTTTGTATTGCAATAGCAGTTCTTGCATATGATAAATATTTTTTTTTGTGTACAGTATTTTTTGCTAAAGGTGAAGTTAAACCAAATCCTCACAGGGTGAAGCTTCTGCCGAAACTAAAATTCTGGATCTGCCACTTCCATATACCATTTACACTTTCAGTTTTTCACAAGTCATAGTCTATACAGCCTATGATAACTGGGGGACTAACATTTCTTGCAATTATTACAACTGACTAAGACTTAGTCTCTTAATTTTTTGTATGTAGTACAGATTAAATGCTTGAAATTGACTATGATTTTAATAAATAATTTCAGATAAAATAGAGTTATCACATGTATCAAGTGTGATATATGAGATAATTGATATATTGGTATGCAATTCTAAAGGAGAGGCAAACAAGGCTGCTATACAGTTGCTGTTCAAATGCTTGCTTCCTAAGCTTGTGGCAGCTTCAGTTGATTCTCGCAGTGCTAATGTAAGTTGCTTACAATCTGAACTCACGTTAAACTAAACTTTTGCCACATCTTTGTAGTTCAGCAAAAAATATATTTCTTTGTATTAGGTATAAATATATAAATAAATTTAAATAGTTAGTATAGTTTTGTAAATGTTAGGTAGACTACCAAATATTAAATAATTTTGAAGATAAACTATAGTAAAACATAAATTAATGCAAACATACTTTCAAATACCAGCAGGTTATAAAATTATATAATATTTTTTAATTTTTATGATTTCAAGTAATCAAAATAATGTAAATTATTGTGGTTATAGATGGTAGGCAACTGCTTAGGAAGTACCGCCTTGGTGTATTTAAAAATCAAGTAGACAAACATAGTAATTTAATATCTACTTTTCTAAACTTCAGATTAAAAAATCTCTATTAAGAAACTAGCATCCACTGTTTGAGTTATCTTCTTCGTTTAAATTATGTCTTTTGTTCCATATTATTATCAAATATGAATAAGTAAAATGACACTTGAACATGAAATTGAAGATTTGAAGGACCATTTTTCTTTCAGAATCTAATAAGAGCCTCATATGTAACCTATTCTGGCCTGCTGCTTACTAAATATGGGAAGGATGCCTTAATAGGCTATAATATTCTGCTGCAACATCTTTGTTACACTTTGGATGGCTTGGTAATATTACAATTGTATTCATAAAACTGAGCTTAAAAGCATTGTTTAAATATCATTTTTCTGTTTATGATTTGGTTGTAAATATTTTGTTACATATAGAATTTTTCAGGGCTGTCTTATTTAAAAGGGACTTACCAGTGCCATGTGTGTTCTAAGCCCTCTATATATTATGTTATTATTTGTGGGATATTTTCTTTTAGGAACGCTCTGAAGTGCGCACCTCCCGTGTTTCCCTAGTTTTGGGGCTAATGAGTTTACTGCCTCGGAAGTCATATCGTAAATTTGTGAAATGGTTACTTAAACTTTCTACAACAGCTAAAATGTCACATAGACAAATTTCATTGGCAAGTATCTACATACTTATACTAAAACAACAAAGTAATATAAATAGTTTTAATTTTTATATATACTTAGTAAAAAATTTGTTCCTCAGGAAATGCTGTCAAAATTATTAAGTAATGACCCAGAACTAGTAGAAAAAAAAAACGCTGAACAGACAGACATTGATGGAAATGAAATTGCAAGACAAACCCCGGTATCAACAGATGCAATGTCTACTGAAGATGAAAGTAGTCAAGAGGTCCCAGGACGAGAAGAAACTGTAAGTTTTTATAATGAAATGTTATATGAGATAAATGTATAAAATTTCCAAGTTATCTTAGAATAAGTTGTTTGAGTTAGAATGATGATCTCCATGGGTTGCAGTGCCCCCTAAGATCAAGTGGATAGAGACTTTATTATTCCTATAATATTAAATAGAGTAAGAACTGCAGAAGCATGAGTAGGAAAATGTAAGTTCCATAGGAAATAGATAACATTTCTTAAAAATATAGAGAACATGTTGGATTATTCAATAATATATAGTATTTATTTATTTTTATTATGAACTTAATATTTAGGAAACTCAATAAACAAGTAGGATAAAAAGGATTTAGGCTATATACTTACCATGGTAGCCAAGTGTGGGTTGGTGGACTTCACATGTCTTGAGAACTTGGTTAAGTGACAGTTGATTTTTTGTTCAACTACATGTGCAGAGTTAAGGTTGGCAGGAATGAAATATTTATTTTGTACAGGATCTAGAAGCGGATGAAGACGCGGGTGGGCTATTACATGCGCGATCGCACCGCGTGTCGCACGGGGAGGTGTTGCGCGCTGTGTACGAGCGCGTGCACGACGTGTCCAGCGCGTTGCGAGCGCGCGCTATCACCATACTGTCCGAGTGCGTAGCCTCGCTTTACACGCCCGTCCAAGACGCTATCAAGGTTTGCAAATTTATTCATTGTTATATCGTTTCTGTAAATAAAATAAAGTAAAAATAAATTTAAAAATAAGGCTTCACACTCGTAGCCCCACACTAGGATTCTAACATCCTGTGTCGTGGTTACCATGGACACACACTAACACCCAGACCGAGAACAGCAATCTAAATTCATCATTTAAACTTCTGCCCGCAGGGAATCGAACGGATGAGGTTAAAATTCTAAAATTCGTGTGACGTAATTTATGGATGGACTCTAGTTTACTTTCTTTAACTAATGTAATAATGATTCTTACTCAGGAACTGAATGGAACGGGCGAAGTGTCGCGACTGATGGCAGTGTGCGCGCGATGCGTGTGCGATGAACGCGCTGTTGTACGACGCGCCGCCGTCACTCTTCTGCACCGTCTACTGTCTTCTTGCGATGAGAACAGCTCACTTGACTCGAGAGATTTTGCGGTGCGTACGAGTATTTACATATATGTATGTATACTCTGTAGTAGGTATCGCAATACTGATTAACTTTTTTAATGAAAATTATTAAAAAAATAATTAGGAAAGTTATAAGCTTGATTTATCATCACATTTGTTTCTTGTTACAAAGAGCTCAAAATTAGCTAAAATGAGAAAAGAAAAACGCAGCCCTACTTATAAGTAGCTACTCTCAGTTATTTTATCTTTTATTATTAAATAACGATAATTTACGAAATAATACAAAATGTTATGAAATTTGAGATTATGCAACTTTTTTTATGATGTAGCTTTTTATTTTTTATATACAAAGCCAATTATGCACATACATAAGCTGTTATTTAATAAATGTTGACTATCGCAATGAAATGGAATTTGTAGACTAAGTTTATAGAAATAAGAAGCAGTCTACATCTACACTAGTGCATCCGAACGGTTAACCTTTCTTCAAAACCACACTATGGGTAGGCATAATTGTGTAAATAATAGACATTGCCTTTTTTGTGTGGTGACTAATCAATCATAGTAAAACAGTAAACAATATGTGTACAGATGGTGGTGAGCGTGTGCCGCGATGCGAGCATCGTGGTGCGCGTGGGCGCGGTCTCGGCGTTGGGCGAGCTGGCGGCGTGCCGCCCGCGCGCGCTTGACGCCTTCCTCGTCGGACCCATGCACCAGCTCTCCGACCCGGAGACTAAGGTTCACACGCACACGCGCATACACACACACATACACAGATTCACGCACACACGTGCACACAGCCACGAACACACGTGATACATTCACACACGCGTAAACACGCACCTACACGCACGCACGCATACACAATCACTTACTAATTTTTGCCTTTGTTCAACTTGTAGATCTTTTAAGGTGGAAGTCCAAAAAAATTCCATGACCATCACCACACACATTTCTACTATCAATCAATAATAAAAAGCGACCATCTTTATCTCTACCACATCAAGCTGCTCAAATTCTTGGGGTTTGATGAAGTGAAAAACTAATGATAATATTAATATCATACATAATAAAGTATCTATAGAAAGTAAGTTCAGCCAAGGACTAGATTAACTCCCCTCGCATCTTGTCTGTCATTGTTACTAACAAGCTTAAAATAACACAAACTCTTAATAGCTTGCTGACAAACCATAAAATATAATTATATTTTTGCTACAGGTGCAGGAACTGGTAGTAACTTTTGTTGAGCAACTACTGATTTCTCGTTTACGTACGTATGAAGCTGATTCAGAACAAGATCAGCTTCCGTGGATGTTTCTCGATGGAATCATCCGGCACAACATGAGGCGGCATCTGCAGAAGGCCTGTACTCTGCTGCATAAATCCTCCAATTGCATTAAGTATGTACATCGTTTAATTATTTTTCTCATTATATTATCGTTATTTTTAAGTTAACCAATTATAGCCTATTGTGAAATTGAATATACATATTTACTTGAGATGCTCATGATTGTATGTGGATAGTTTTAAAATCATCTATTTTAATGCATCACTTTTAAATCGAGAATATCAAGTAAATTAGCTCAACTAATAAGTATTAAAATGTTTTACATTATTCAAGACTGCTTAAAATTGCAACTCTTAGAACTCTCGAACTAAAAATAGGAATGATCATTCAAAAATAAAAACCCATTTTCCCATTTATAAAAGCACATATTCTACTTCTTACTAATATTATAAATATTATAGTTTGTGTGTTTGGATGTGTTCTGAGGTTCTGTCTGAAGTTCAATATGGATTCCTATGGCTATGGGTTCCAGGAACGGCTAACCATCACGATTTCACTTATAACCGTCCTTCACCACTGATCTGTATTAAATCCTATAATTTGTATTTTGACATTTCTTAAATAAATAAAAAGTTGAAAATCATAATACCGCAGTCACCGGCTAGTGGACACTGTGAGCACGCACCTGGGCGCGGGGGGCGGCGCCCGAGACTTGCAGTGCCTCGTGCTGCTGACGAGCGTGGCGCGGCTCGTCGAGTACTCCGACGTCGCCTTCCTACTGCACTACTACTATAAGCTTGATGATGACATGCAGGTGATCTCATTATTAGGTTATACTAAAGTGTTCCGCCCAATGGGCGAAATTGGACCAAAAACATTATTGAAATTTTAAAAACATATGAATATGCTTGTTTTACATTTGTACATTTGTTCTTTGTAAATCTGAGACCTGACATTATTGTAGGTATTTTCAGTGCAAAACAGTTCAGTAATATGTACATACAAGTTCAGTATTATTACAGAACAGTTCAGTATTATCTGATAATCTATGTGTTTGCTTACAACAGTTGCGTTTGAAGTGCTTTATATTGACACTAAAACGTGTCAATAGTAGAGGAGAAAAAGGAACTACCTATTTTGTTTTTAAACATTTCTAAATTTATGTAATTTCTGTGTATGTAAATGCTGTGTTTCGTTTTTAGTATGACAACCGGTTGGGCTTAGAAAATCGTGATGGAAGAATATTGGCGTTAACACTAGAATTATGCACTCTTTGGTCGCACTGGGCCACCGTGGAGCAGCGCACTACGCTGCGGGAGCGCCTAGTTGCCCGCCTCGCAGACAACACTGACTATGGTATTATTATAGCTACTTATTATTTTTTGATTAAAAAAAAACTAGAATCAATAAAATTCTCTTATTTCTATTTTAAATTCAAATAAATTTGGTCAGATAAATCTTAACTTCTGTATAGCGCGCATCCTATGTTATCTTAAAATAGTTGAATTTTGTAAATTTTTTTGTAAATATTTAAACATATATTTTAATATTGTAATAATTATTAACCTTTTAAGGTTGCAGGACAGCGTGTGTTTCCTTGGCGGCGCATTTAGAGCCAAGTAATTTACAATGGGCAACAGAATTAATGCAAATATGTAAGTAACATCCGTTATCGCAACATACATATATATATTTTTTGTAAATACATAGTTATATAGATTAGAATACACCCAGACACAAAACAAATACTCATGCTCATCACACAAACATTTGTCCTGGGTGGAAATCGAACCCACGATCTCCATTTTAGCAGTCAGGTTCGCTAACCACTAGACCACGAGACCAGTCATCCGCCTATGTACCGTGTACGGTTCTGCAGAATAAGTAAATAAATAAATAATAGAGCATTTGTTGGTGGCAGCGGAGCGGCGCGCGCTGGGCGGCGGCGAGGTGGAGGAGTGGGTGCGCGCCGCCGACCTGTCGCTGGTGGCGCCCGCGCCGCCCTCGCCCGCGCTGCTGCAGCTGTTCCTGGCCGCGCTCGCGAACCCGCCGCCAGGTTAGATTAAAAGTTTTTTTATTGATAAACAGTTTTACAATTGTAATTATCGGAAACAGCAGCAAATCTAAAGTCATTTACAAAATTTACAAAAGCGATATAGTTTTTTTTCCTAACAATGACAAAAATATAGTATCATAGGGAAATTCAGTAAATAAAAAGTACGCTTTGTTTTTAAACCTTTTTTATTTTTTCAGGTGTTTCTATTATTATATTATTAGTTACCAGTTTTATTATTTTTAAACAGAAACTTGAACAAACAAGTGTGATATTAAAAGAAATGAATAATTAGTTTTTTATCAAGTTGCGATAAAAATATAGTATTTTTCATACTATATTATTTTTCTTTAATGTACTAAACAATTAACTAACATATAGTACGATACTAGTCTAATACTCTTAAATACTTTTTTTAAGCCTGTTTATAATGTATTGTTGAACTTGAGTCCTTGCATCGCATTTATCGTTAAAATACGCACTCGCGGATTTTGTTCTTTATTATTATCAACTCATAGTAGTTAAGGAAAGCATACTTATAAATATATAAACAATACTAAGAGATTAGATATTGTTGACATTTAAGTATTACCTACTGTATTTTGTACACCTGAAAGTATTTTATACATCACCTTTGTACCTATTTTTGCGAATAAATAATTTTGTCTTTGTCTTAGATTGGTCGGAGGCGCGGCGCGGGCTGTGCGTGGCGGGCGCGGGGCGGCTGTGCGTGCGCGCGCGGCCCGCGGCCGCCGCCGCCGCACCGCCGCTGGCCGCGCTGCTGCGGGACGCCGCCGCGCCGCTGCCCGCGCGGCTCAACGCGCTGCGCGCGCTCGCGGACATCTGCACCAGGTGCATACTGATTCCTAGATTTCAGTACGAAATACTATTTTTTATGAAGTAGCAAACGAGCTTGCGGTGTGGAGTGTGTGTTAAATGCTCTCAGATATAAAGCCTCCATATTCAATCTCGGGGAGTACCATTGTCCTGTTTACTGTGCTGCTCAAAATTACTAGGCTGTACTTATAAACGTTGCTGATTCACCCCACATGTGGTAGCAAATAAACAAAGAGTTAAGTGGTTACAGCAGATTATAGATACTTACAACCTCGAGTTGTCACACGCTAGTTGGTAAACGTGGAAGCATCGTGATTTAAGTTGAATGTATAAGTGACACTTTATGTGGAAGGTGGTGTCACACTAGGTAGTTTGTTAGTTGCTTAACACGTTGAATGCCAGGCTAAAAACCATGCTTAGTAAACACAATACGTCGAGTCTATGGGACCGCGTCGGACACTTAACTAGTGTCTGCTATTTAACATCTCCGCAAAATAATAAGTACATCGCTGTTTCTGTAAGTCGCCCATTAATTTTGAGTTATTTTCTGAAAATATTAGCAAAAAAACACGCGAAGAGTTTTGGATGATTCTTATATAGTGGTGTGGCCCTGGGGAAAGTTCGCACACGTAGTATCCGTCATGGCGTTCAACTGAAGTGGTTGACAGGTACACGTGTATCGTGGAGCCGCTGATGGAGGACGTGTGCGGGTGCCTGCGGGCGGCGGCGCCGGCGGCGCTGCGGCGCGGCGCGGTGCGCGCGCTTACCAGACTGCTGCTCGGCGGCTTCCTGCGGCTGCGCACGCCGTTATACTACAAGTCAGCGCTCTTTTGTTTTACTATACATGCGTGCATACAAACGAGCATGCAGGCCACCCGGTGTTACTGCAATACAACTTAAGGCAGTACCTTGGTCATGCCTGAGATTACAAACGGATGCATTGCCACTTTTGAGGACTAAGATGGTCGTTTCGTAATTTGAACAATTACAGGAGGTTATTTTTATTTTTATTCTTTTTTAGGGTTTCGTACCCAAAGGGTAAACCAGACCCTATTACTAAGACTCCGCTGTCCGTATGTCACCAGGCTGTATCTCATGAACCGTAATAGTTAGACAGTTGTAATTTTCACATTTTCTATTGCCGCTATAACAACAAATACGAAAAAACAGAATAAAATGAATATTTAAGTGGGCTCCCATACAACAGACATGATTTTTTTTGCCGTTTTTTTAGATAATGTTACGGAACCCTTCGTGCGCGAGGCCGACTCTCACTTGGCCGGTTTTTTAACAATTGATTCAGGATAGATAAACTAGGCGTGTTTGAATTTTGAATCTATATATAGGTACATGATATGTAATTTTTAAAAAGTTGACTTTTATTTCGGTGCAATTTTGAATCTATTATATATTTAATATCATGTACCTATATATAGGTACATATTTAATTTAAAAAAAGTTGACTTTTATTTTGGTGCCACGTATTTAATTTAGTACAGTTTCGTAGTCTTCTTAGTACGTGTATTCCGCGAATCACCTAATCTATTCACAATTACATTAATTTTAGATACTGTGCTCTTTTGGCGGATGAAGACCCAGATGTTCGAGAGCCGGCCGAGTATTACGTCACGTGTTGCCTTACTGTTGACGCCATCTACCATCATCTGGTGGATTGTGTCTTGCACTACAACAGTGACGAATCAGGTACCTTTTGTGATAGGAATATTTTAACAAATATAACTTAAAACATAGTAGTTAGATACTTACGAAATTTAAATCACGGCTTTTTCTGATTTTGAAATTCCTAATTTCTAGTTCTGTCATAGTTTAGTTTTCATAATCGTATGAGTGTTATATCAGTCATTATAATAATAATAAAATCTTTGTTTGTTTTTATTTACATCTTTATACAATCACGAAAGTCTGAGCTCTTGGGAGCTCTGGTTTAAACCTCCGTTAGCTTTTAAACTAATCTGCATTTATGAAATTGTCATGGTACATGCATAGTCTGAAAGTAATTAAACATTGCAAAAAGCAACCTTTTATTGTTGAGGACGTTTGCGATACTGATCTAATACATGATACACGTGCGCAGTGGTCCGCGAGAAGCTGTCGTTCGACGCGCGGCAGCTGATCTACGACGTGATGCTGCAGCGGCTGTCCGCGGTGCAGCGGCTGAACGCGCAGTGCCGTTTTGCGCGCGAGGTGAGTCACCGAGTTTTTATCCGTCGGCTTTTTTCTCCGGTTCAAAAATAGCCAAAAGGGCGTCTAAAGCAGATGAACTTATTAATTTTTTGACTTTCATTAAGTGTATGTAAATACCTTGTACTGAATAAAACAATTTCATTTCATTTTGACTGGCCTCGTGGTATAGTGGTTAGCGAACCTGACTGCTAAACGAGAGGTCGTGGGTTCGATGCCCACCCAGAACAAATGTGATAAGCAAGAATATTTGTTCCGTGTCTGGTATTGTTATCTATATATGTATTTAGAAAAAAAAACATTTATGTATGTTTATCAGTTATCTGGTTACATAGCACAGGCTCTGCCTAGTTTGGGATCAGATTACCGTGTGTGAGTTGTCCCAAGATATTTATTTATTTCATTTCATTTCAGGTGCTGCAGCGCGCGGCCGACGAGGCGGACGAGTGCGACGAACTGCCCGCCGCGCTAAACCGCGCGCTGCTCGACACCATCACGCTTCTGTGCGGTCCGAGGATGCGCCTGCCCCGTGAGTAGCTTTATTGCATCCGGTTAAAACATATTATTATTTGAAATAGCTGAGATTACATTTTTTCTACTAGAATTAATTAACATTTTGTATTTACTTATATCTAAGTACAAACTTACTCATCAATTGTTTAATTTCAGGAAAACCTCAGAACAAGGAAGGTGATGCTGACATAGATGATCTACAAGAAAGAATTACAACCAATATAGTATCCCATGTAAGTATCTAGTATTAATAATAATAAATCTTTATTTCATGTGCCATAATTTACAAAACTAAAATTTACAATAACGTCTCGGAATTGTAAATCTTGACAGCAAAATAGATCGCGATCGATTATTAATTTCGGCCGTTAATCAAGATGCTCTACGATGGCATGTGTGGTTGTGCAGAAAATGAAGCGTACGGTGGCGGAGGTGGTGGTGCCGGCCGTGCTGCGGCTGTACGCGCGGTTGCGCGCGCGCGGCGGCCAGCTCGCCGCCTACCTCGTGCGCCTCGCCACCGACCTGCTCTCCGATTACCGCCAGGAGGTAGGCCTCGGTACCCTTGTGCCAAATCTCTCTCGAGAAATCGAGGGATCAGAGTCCTTGAACGACCAAGACCGATTGCACCTTATCAAAGATCTGACCAGCAACCAAGACCGAACGCCAGTGGATAGTGAATCCACTGGCTGGGTAAGAAGGGATACACCTAGAGGTCCGTAGACCCGACGCCAAACGGCGACTGTGGCGAATCATAACAAGTCTAATAAAGTCTAATCTTACAATATTTTAATAGCAGTATGATAGTACCAAGCTTCGAAAATATTTGCAAAGCCCTGACTTCAGTATTATTTCTTCCGCCACGTTTCAAATGATTTCTAATCAATCCACTAATATATTATCAATTATATAATAATTGATATCGCCAGATCGAGGAGCTGATAGAGAACGACGAGGAACTAGTGGAGCGCGTGAGGCAGTTCCAGGAGACGATCGGGCTGGAGCCGTCGTTCGGCAACGCGCGCAACCTCGTGACGTCATCCGCGCCGCCCGAGCCCGACACGCCGCGCGCGCCGCGCAAGCGTCCCCGCGCCACTATCGCCTCCACGCCGCGAAAACGCGTCTTACGCATATAGGTTTTAGGTAATGTCAAATATTCCCCATTCAGTATAGTCCTCAGAAGTAGCAACGCACATATTTGCGATGTCAGATAGGACTAAGATACTGACTGGAGTTGCCAGTGGATGTCCATGGGTTGCAGTGACCACTTAATACCAGGTGGCTGGCACGCTAATCGGGTACTTTTATTTAATAAAAAAAGGCACTTAAGGAAAAAATAGTTTGGAAACTACTTTTCCAATTAATGCTGGCATCAGTATCAAACACCGTTTAGCTACGTGCGGCCGTATCTAGATGGCAAGTTCTTTTCTTTTAATTTTATATAATTAACTATGTACTAACACTAGATGTAAGATTTCTTTGTAATACTAACAACATAATGTATATATTTTATGGACTATGTCCGAAATAAAGTTATTATTATTATTAAATACCTTTTTTCTATTGTTGGTGTCGTTTTTTATACAAACGTAGAATAAGGCGAAAGATAAATTTTTAAAAAGATTTTTATCTTGTTACCCCACGAAGTATAACTTCTAACGCGTGTACATAAGTACATTCACACTTTTTTACATTTTCAGTATATACATAATATATATTTCAGTGTATTCTCTGAAAATTTCAAATCAATCCGACAAATATTCTTGAAGATATATGGGCATTTGTGGAACGTCTCCGTGCGTTTGAAAGTAGGCAGAGCTCTGACTGTATTAGCAGCTGTCTTTTTGACCTGTTATACGGGCTTGGAACCCTTTTCATTATGTTTGTATCTATAGAAAGAAAATTTATAGCTGGATATATTATAGAGGCAAACGACATCGCTGAGCGTCAATTTTATGGCGCTGGAATAAATGACTGTAAAAAAAAAATATTTCGAAGTCTGTGAACACGATTTCTCCAAAATTGCTAGAACGATCAGGTTCAAATTTTGACACAATCTTGGTAAACATATTCCCCAGGTATTAATCGAAGGAATAACATTTCTAACAATTATTATATCGATTTTTTTGACCATATTAAATTGGAAATTTTTTGGAACTCTTTTTTGGGAAGCCGCCATTTTGTCAAAAATCAAAATTTTGCCTATTTCTTCGATCAATACCTGCATTCATTTATCCACTAAAGAATTTTTATTGAATTTTTATTTTCAGATAATCCAAACAAGAGATATGTATGTTGCTCTCCGCCGGACTCTTTGTTTTGGAGAACCTCCAAGATACTCGTATCATCTGTAGGGGCGGTATAATATTGTATTTTTAAAAAAGAACTACGTTATTTCAAAATATAAGAAATATATCACCTATGTATATGTTTCCATAGACTTATTAAATAAAATGTTCCTTCAGAGAAAATAAAAAAAAACGTATTTTTTGGGCTCGCAACTAGGTCTCCCCTTAATCCACTATTACGTTTTAATACGTAGGGTTTGTCATCTTAAGCTAAATAAATAAACTGAGTAAAACTCTTATATAAACTCTCAGAATATCGATGTGAGTCGATACACTCGTAACTCGAAAAGGTGCAGAGGAACGCATGTCTGTTTTACATACCATGACTTACGCGCGAAGCTTTTTAAACAGGATTAGAGTCGTTTAAGTAATTCAGTAAGACGATTGGGTCGTATTGAAAAAAACTCTACTTATCATTAGTCTTTTTTTAGAGTCTAGTCCTGTAACATGAACTTGAACCCTTTTAAAATTTAGCCTGTAAGTATTCCTGTATTTTGTACACCTGAAAAGGTAAATATGGTCTGAACTAAACATTTATATACCACCTTTGTACCTACCCATATTTGTGCAAATAAATGATTTTGTCTTTGTCTTTTGTCTTTTGACTTAGTGCCCAGTCTAAATAAATAAATAATGACTCTTTACACTCGTAGTCCACCAGGGTTCCCTCTGCCGTGGCTACTACGAAAGCGCACAAACCCCAGAAATTAATATTTTATCCACAGTTTGAAATTGACATAAATCTGAGGTGTGTGTGACATAATTTGGATGTTTACCTTGAGGTAGCTCCCGCTGAAAATGGTCTCGTACATTCGTAAGATGTCGAGGATCTCGGTCACGTCTTCTTCCAGCAGATAACACAGCACGGACAGAGATGAACAGCACTGGAAATAATAATAAGTACATACATATCTGATGTTTGCGCAGTGTTAATGATTTATAAAGTAGGGAATTTTTGGGCCATCTTTAGTACATTAATTTAATTTATTTTAATAGGGGAAGTATCACCGCCACACCCAATTCTACCGTGTAGCAATTCATTGTTTCGGAAAGAATGTGTGGGTCCGGAATTCACTAAATACGAGGCGACCATCTTAGTCCTCAGACGTAGCAATGCATCTATTTCCGATCTCAGGTAGGACTGTAGTCCTGCCTGAAGTTGCAAGTGGATTTCCAAGGGTTACAGTGACCACTTAACCACTTTTACTCAATTAAAATATATTTGAATACCCTTTTCGAAACTTTACTATAGATTCAAAAGGTAGTAAGTGAAAAGTAGCTTTTATTAGTAGTATAGATAGATTAATTACCTCAGCACGTGTATCGAGCGAAGCGGACTTATCCGTAGCGGCCGCGACCAGCGCGGGCCGGACTTCACGCAGATACTCTTCTGTACCTTCCTCGCCGATCTGTACACAATAGGAAAACGTTAAAAACAAACAGAAATAAATGACATGCTTACACGTTATATGTATACAATATTGTATTTGTTTTTATAGAAAACGCATATATATGAATGCTTCTGAACATCTGTGATATTTATTATTATTTTTTGTTGAAAAATCTGCAAGATATTATAGTACAAAATGAGGCCATCCCAAAATTAGGATCAATGACATGTTTATTTGACCTCACCCTGTCTTTGTCACAGGTCATTTGTACGACACACCATCCTCGATTAAGGGGAGGGGCCTTAACATGTGTCGTAATTTCACGATGGCTCCTATCCGGAAGCTATTAACAATTAATAGAACCAAATAAAATTAACCTGGTTTTAGAAAGGAAGTAAGATTGTTTTTTTCAATCGTGCTATTCCTAAACAAGAATGTTTTTCAATCTTATTTAGTAATACCACTAGCAATAACTATTTTTTATTGGTTATAAAAAGCTTTGGTACAAATAAATAAACTACTATTTCTATTTCATTTCTATTAACAATCAAAATAAGTTTGAAGGAAACTTCTTTTTTTATGTTAAAGGACTGGCAAACAGGCATGCGGGTCACCTGATGATAAGTGGTCACCGTCGCCTATAAACATTTGCAACACCAGAGGGGTTACCCTTGCGTTGCCAGCCTTCAAGGACTCTTTTAACGCCTTACTATTAACCGTGGAATATTAACCTGCAGAGCTAATATAGGTGCGACGGCGGCCGCAGCCTTCCTCTCGGCGTCGCGGCCGCGGCGCAGCGCGCGCGTCACGTGCTCCGCGAGCGTCACGCGCTGCCCGCTGAGCAGCGGCGCCAGGTACCGCCGCTGCAACGCGTTACGCAGCGCCACGAGCGCCGCCGCACGCGCCGCGTTGGCGCGCGCGCTCAACGCGTCGATTATTTCGAGAACCTTCTCTTCTAGTTTCTCTTGGATCTCGTTTTCTGAAACGGAGTCGGGGTATTATAGTTAAAGTTTTTAAAACTCATTTTTTTTATGCGTTCACAGATAATATTATAATATTATTTCTCAACCTCTGTGTAATATCAATGGCTCCTAATTATATGCCAAAAATGTTCATGTGTTAATCTTATTGGTATTATACTATTAACTGTGTTCATTTGAAAGTCAAGAAATTATAAAAAAAAGTTAAGAAATAATAAGAAGTAAAGATTTTGGACATGAAGTTCATTTCAATTAAATTCAACGATTCAAAGAAAGAAAACATCTTTAAAGCTCTGTCGTGTAAAATTTGCATTACAAACATACGATTGTATATGCAGCCAACGAAATTTGTAATTCTAGATAAATTTAATATTATTTTTAAATTTTGTAATAAAAGTAACGCAAATACTATAATACCACAGCAGATTCACGAGGAAAACTTCCGAAGGAGTGGATTGATCATAAAAACGTTTAGTTGTTTCGACTCTCAAACCTGTTTACTTGCTTATTTTATAAGTTATGTATTAGTCAGTCTCAAACCCAATATACAGCTTTTCTCAAATGAAGCTGTCAGTAAAAAAAAATAAAATAAAAAATAAAACGCTTCACACTCATAGCCCCACACTAAGATTTTAGGATCTTGTGTCGTGGGTACCATGGTCACAAACACAGACAATTACACAAACACCCAGACCGAGAACAGAAATATAAATTCATCATTTAAACCTCTGCCCCGCCGGGAA
>DWNH01000289.1:0-16544 GCA_018249895.1 Tiana niger
GTCTGTGTGTGTGTCCATGGTACCCACGACACAAGATCCTAAAATCTTAGTGTGGGGCTATGAGTGTGAAGCGTTACTATTACTATTACTATTACTGTTTGGGAATCAAACCCACTACCTCCTTCAGCACTCGGTTCGCTAACCACTAGACCA
Organism: Tiana niger; assembly: GCA_018249895.1. Lineage (NCBI taxonomy): Eukaryota > Metazoa > Arthropoda > Insecta > Lepidoptera > Hesperiidae > Tiana > Tiana niger. The sequence continues at coordinate 154 of DWNH01000289.1, forward strand.
AAAGGCCGATTCTGGCATCGTATAGATAATGTTCAATTTGACATATCGCAGATTCTACTTTTGTTTGAATATGTATATTCTATTTATTTATTAGGAAAACTTCAGCTAAAATAAAGAAAATATGATGAACACTAAGTGATTGAAGGTACAAGTTTTCGCGGATACACCGTTTATTATAACATATAATTATGTATATCGGATATAACATCTATTAACAATATAATTACAACAAAGGGAGTATCCTTGCCATTTATGTAAATAAATAACAACTAATAACTGTATCATATTACCTAATTACAAAGAAAATCATTTGCGGCAAAAGTGGGTGTAGTGTTAGTACCACTGGGTAGGTACGTCAGTAACCATAAAATCAATTGACGTAGTAATGTTATTTGGAAACAGCTAAAGCATAAAACGTTTGTTGTGGAAACAGCGGAAAAACAAAGGCCCAGTTACCTAAAAGTTATTTAGTAATAAAATGAGAAATGTTGTTGGGTTCGATTTCAATACAAATGGCCGTTTGCTTACGTCACTCAGAACAATCACTTTACGGTAATTGAATTTGATTTACTCAACTGATTCACGGAATTTAAAGAATTTGGATTACTTATTTTTATAACAGAAATTACGTTTACTGCACTAGATTTTTATAGGTTATGCTGCCTCCCGGGGAACCACCGCCACACCCAAATCTACCGTGAAGCAATTCATTGTGTTTCGGATAGAGGGCGTGGATGCGGAAGATCACTAAATACGAGGCGACCATCTTAGTTCTCAGAAGTAGTAAGGCATCTATTTGCAAGTGGATATCCATGGGTTGCAGTGACCACTTAACACCAGGTGGCCTGCACGCTCGTTTGCTACTTTTATTCAACAAAAAAACCTTTGATCTAGATTTAGGCCCTGAACAAGACCTCATTGCAATAGTTTAGAACTAGTCTCACTAGAAGTTCAGAACACAGACAATAATAGCCAGAAAACCATTGAATTTTCTTAGATTTCTAGGCCTTACTATTTAAATTTAAGAAGAAATTTCTGATAGTTCCCAAATAAAATTTACACACTTATAAAGCTTACAAACCTAAAATAATATAAGGTGTAACGTAAACAGCTCACTAGTTAGCCATTTCGATTCAAAGTTTTAATTATTCCTTTGGGAAACTACTTTCAAAACATGTTATAATTACTGTTAAAAGTAGTTAAAATTTCGACGAAATTTAATTACTATTAAGAGTAGTTAAAATTTCGCCGGAATTTGTTTATATAGGTGCATATCTATAGTTACACAAACAATTTCATAATACTCAGAATTCACCTACTGTTTGTGCTTCACTAATAATGCATGGGATGATTGAATGAATAAATATGCGTTTAAAAAGTTTTACTTAATCCGAAGTATTTTCATTATAAATGGTACCAACCTAAACAACTTAAATAGACACGTATAACAACTTAAATATACACTTATATATCTAAAACCATCCAGTGATGGACGATTGTGAAGCGAAATCTCGATCCTAAAACCAAAATGGCATTTAAACTATAAGGACGATAAAACTTAAATTACGATAGCACAAAAGTCGTGTTCACCATAAAATGTTATAACATTTGTTGTAAGTTAAAATGCCTGGCTATGTTAGTTATCGGTGCTAGGAGTCAAGGCTTAAGTCAAGCGAGATTACCGACTTTTTATTTCATTGCTTGTTCAAGGAACGATTTAGCATCTATCCATCAGCCTTTAGTTGTCCACTGCTGGACATAGGCCTCCCCTAGTTGGCGCCACTCCGTCCGGTACGGAGCCCTTAGAATCCAGCGGTTTCCCGCTATCTTCTTCAGGTCATCAGTCTATTTGTCGGAGGGCGACCTGTGTTCCTTTTGCCGAGACGTGGTTTCCATTCGAGGAGGATTCCTTACATTTAGCTTTCCTTAGTTTAAGGTATGAAATATGTGTATTTTGACGCGTCATGTTTATGCATTTTATCGTACAGAAATTTACTTATTTCTGCAGTACTAGGTAATAACAGGCTTTTAATTCGAAATGTACTTATATAAAATAGTTCATGAATACTTATCTGTTTCTTGAGAACTTATGACGCACTTTGAATATGTACAAGTAAGTTCCAGGTAAAGAATTAGATTGGCTCAAATATGTTTTTATTTACAGCAATACTATCTATGGATATGAAAAATTTACTGTATTAAAAACACATTTTGGTATAAATTAATTTAAGTTCGTAATTTCCCAATTTTATTTTCACGGCTTGTTTGTTTCACTGCGTACTATATAACGGAAAACTACTAATTACAAATAAAAAAATATCAAGTTAATGTCTTAATTAAAAAAAAAATTAAATTGGATAGCTATTGCAGCAAACTGGTAGAGACCAGTTTTCAGCAGGAGGACTGACAAGAGTCTCATATGTGGAAAGATTGAAAAGGTATAACTTACAGTGCACTAAGTAAAAGCATAATTTTAATCAATCAGTAACGTTCTTCATAGAAGCGAGAATTAAAATTTATATCAATCAGTAAGGTCTTTTATTTAAAGTAGGTTGAAAATATATCTTTATTTATATATTTATTTCAAAAACACGTATAATTTACAGGCTTAACCTTAAATCATTACACGTACACAAAAAAGACTTACAAACAGTTAAAAATTCTCTACATCTATAAAAAATATATCTACCTCCGGCCTTTGTTAAAGAAGTTAAAAGGACAGGGGCAGCACAGTGCGGTGCAGAAGCCGTGAGGCACGTGCGCACCACACGTTTAGCAAATAGGCGGTTTGGCCTTTATTTCATCTTCTTGTCTTTTCATCTTATAGAGGAGACCAGTTTCTAGTATAAAAGTGTGTCGATGATAATCTTTCTCATTCGTTAATCGTAGACCGTAAGACAGTGTCCTACCTATGCGATCTAGTTATGACAAACACTCGATTGAAACGAGGTCACCACGGTAACTCTTAGACTTGCAATATTTACGGAATGCTGCAAACATTTTATTTATACTTACCCGGTTAACTTTCAATGGTGCATTATGGCGTTCTTGGAAAAAATATTTACTAACACCTTTCATTTACCATGTCGATTTCCTTTGCGGTAGATATCTTTCATGACACATAGGTAGATATTTATTTCTTTATTATTTACTATGGTTTATGTATGTTATTATTTAAGTATAAGTTATATTATTATTATTATATTTATTAAGGTTTATTTTTATTTTAAACTCCATTCTATAAGTGTAGCAGTCATGATTCCATGAGTTATATAGCGTCATATATGGGTGGTGCCTGCATTATCTATTCTAAAAACCATAAAAGATAAGACATATTGATGTTTGAAGTGTACCTAGCAACGAACAACTGATTACATTTTCCTGTAATATCGATTTCATTCGCCGTACTTATTTTATAATAATACGTCTATTGTATTCAATTGCGGGGTCACGATGTTCGTCCGGGATAAACTCAGAGGTTACTTATCCGATTTTACTATTATTTGTTTATACATGTGTGATTGGTTCCAACTTAAGAGATAGGATAGTTTAGATAGTTCTAAATATGGGATAGGATGTTTTAAGCAGGACAATAATGTCGCCAGGTCTATTAGTAGTTACATGAGAATAAAGTATAAAAAATTATTTAATATGTGTAAAAGGACCTACAATTTATGTATTTGTAAAATATCTATTTGGCAACATACAACTTTAATTTATAAAATGATAGTTTTCGCGAAACATTTAGTCTGCCCTCTTTTCCGTGTAGTGCAAACCACTTGTCACCCCCGGCGCGTATTGTGCCGTGAACAGCGGGGTTACAGCCACCCTTAATTACACCTAAATTCACCTGATGCACCGCTATTAACTGAGCGAAATTTTACTAAAAAGGAAATTAAATTAGAGCGACAATATAGTAATAAAATATGTTATTTTATTTTCATTTAAATGTAGTTTTGTAGGTGGTTGGCCACTGCCCGAGGAAGTACAAGTCACATCCAAATCTACCGTGAAGCAATTCATTGTGTTTCGGAATAAGTATGTGGTTTCCGGAGTTCACTAAATACGAGGTCACCATCTTAGTCCTCTGAAGTGGCAACACATCTTTGCGATCTTAGGTAGGACAAAGGCCTGACGGTCCAAAACTCGGGCGAGTTGCTATTTAATTACAAATTCTATAATAAAACAAATATTAAACGAATTCTTTGATATTTATGTATCTGTTTCACACGTAATCCAATTACAAAAAAAGTTGAATATAAACCAAACCATTTTGTCACAGAACGTTGTTTGACTTGTCACTTCCCTCGCTATTGTATGGTGGAACGACCTTAAATTACTTGTAGGGGTACCACCTTCTTCACTGAACGATATTTTATTTTAAAAAACTTGTTATTCGACCTAAGAGGTGAACGAAACAACAAAGTAAAGAAAAGTAATAAAAAATTTACAACCTTTATATCTTTAATTTTCATTACACAAAAAAAATGTATCAACATTTTCGAATATTTTTGAAATTATTTTAAATTAGGAAGCTTCCTAACTCAGCATCGTGAGGAAAGATAAACTAAAATGACAATACATTTTTGATGTCAGTCATATTGAGAAGTTTTCAGCGACTCGTTATTATATGTTGGGAAAAAATTATTTAAGCAAGTAATAATATTTTTTTTATAAATAAAATAGTAGGTACTTAGAACAACCTTCATAAAATACATATAAAATTGAAATCTTACAGGACCAATATTAACATTTCGTGAGTACCGACTACTTTTGAACCTGACTAATAATCTTCATCATGAGATCTCGTCTGTCGTAGCGAAGTCGCAGCGGAGATTAACTGCGACCTAGTCTCAATTCTGAATGAGAGTAAACCTGTACGGTTTTATTGAATAAAAGTAGCAAACGACCATGAAGACCACCTGGTGTCAAGTGGTCGCTGCAACCCATGGGCAAAACAACCTCAGTACCTTAGTCCTACCCGAAATAGTAAATGCGTTGCTACTTCTGAGGACTAAGATGGTAGCCTATTTAGTGTGAGTACTCCGGCAACCACACCCTTCTTCCGAAACAATAAACTGCTTAACAATACCTACACTCAACCTATTACTCTTACTCTACCTTATATTTCTTGTTATTAGCAAGTAATTTCAAGTTGTAGCTATCCAAGTTGGAGTTATAAAAATATTTGTATACTCTGAAGTCCATAACTTTAATACTAAATTAAACTCACCCTTTATAAAATGCCATGAAACTTGACCAATAGTACTGTTGCTAAGCATAGATAAAAGATTTTGATAATGCTTTTTGTTAGCTTTGTTTATAGGACTGGATACGTAAAACTCATTTTAGGGGGCGCAACATTATTTCACGGGCTTGTCATAAATTTTAATGAAACATGATTAAAATTCTACCCAATTTTCGTGGATAACACTAAAAATCTTTTCACGGGAGCTACCATAAATTTGGCAAGGTGAACGAGGGGTGGCACGTACCTAATGGCTGTTCTTCTGTCAATTAGAAAAATTAAATAACCGAAGCGGGTTGGGCTTGGTAAATTAATATCACTTTAAAAACATAACTTCAGTTTTTTGGTAGCTTTTTTAGGGTTCCGTGCTCGGGGGTAAAAACGGTCTAATACTAAGGTATTAACTTACCTCGATTGACCATCCAACCATCATACGTAATTAAAGAGCGGTAATTTTTAAACGATGGGATGGCCGTAGGCCTGTAGGGCATCCTAGATACCGCTGGAAGGATGAGGCCATGAAAGACCTGCAGCGACTCAATATGTCTAACTGGGAAGAAATAGCTCAGGACAGAGCAAAATGGCGGCGGCTTGTGTCGGAGGCCAAGACATACCTTGTGTCGCTGAGCCATAGGAGTAAGTAAGTAAGTAATTTTTAAACGTTAATATTTTTAGGCTCTGGTATCAATCTAGTTGTTTACGTCATAAATATTTGTGTTAGTATTTTTCGGAACGATACAGAACCTTCCCTAAGAAGATTTCCCTGAAAAACTTGGCCGCACAAGCACGCACTTGGCCGGTTTTTAAAGTCTACTTTATTGCTGCAAATGTTACGATTGCACCACAGTACAATACTGAATGATTCGACTTTCTGCCATTTAAATAAATAAATATCTTGGGACAACTCACACACGGTCATCTAATCCCAAGTTAGGCAGAGCCTGTACTGTGGTAAATATTTTAAAATACATACTTAAATAGATGTTTTTTTTACACCCAAAATATTCATGCTCATCACACAAACATTTGTTCAGGGTGGGGATAGAACCCACGACCCGTTTAGCAGTCAAGTTCGCTAACCACTAGACCGCGAGGCCAGTCAAATATCAATAAAAAGTTAATCTCATATTCAAACGTAACGTTTATCTAATTTGTATAGATATATGCTTCAGTTTTTAATAAAGTTATCTCTTATTTATGTGCCATAAAACTCTCGCAAAGATACCAAAGAATAATTTTATGGTGATCTTTATTTAACTCTCTTTATTATGTATAGCAAAAATTAAGAGCTATAAAAGGTAAACTTATTTTCTGAATTCAGTTAAACTGCCATGAAAAGATTATGAGCGCTGTAGTAATGGCTTATGAATTTTAGATAGATCTCTCGTAATAGATGTGTGACTGATACAGTAAAGTGAGTCTGTCAAGCTGAGACAAAACAGGTGTTTCGTTTCAAGAGATATCACTGCTACGCTGATTTGCTTCTTAACTTTGAGTCTTTATAGTATGTTGATATTACTGATACAGTTTATATGATTACTAGGTTCTCTGCCTACCAGCAAAATACCGCCACACCTATTTCTACCGTGAAACAATTTGTTCAGTTTCGAAGGAGTGTGCCGTTACGGGAGGAAGAATAACCTTGAATTTATCTATTCTAAGATAAGAAAGATCTATTAAGTTTAACGTTGAATGATAACTTCAAATTGTATGACAATGTTATAAGGTGTAAATTCAGACGTGTCAGCCGCCATCACATCAACGTCACGTCCGTAGACATCACCACACAATCACAATCCCATATTTTTTATTGTGGACATGAAAAGAGAATACACTAGTAACAATAGTAAAACATGAACCATATACACGTATGTACCTACGTAGAGATTTCTGCCATCCTACTTTGGGCAGAGGAGAGAATCTATGTAGTATAGATATGCATATGTTTGGATCTTCTAAGAGGAAACTCAAAAAACAAGCATCTAAAATAATATTCGAAAAGAGAGACATATTTTTGTTAGAATAAATATCTAAGTATTTGCCTAAATACTTAAGCATTTCTAAATGAAACTTAAATCGTTACTTTCATCTTGTACGTGACAAAGATAAAACAGTGCTGCTTTTATAAGGCGGCGTTGTTTGCAAAGAATAAAAACATTCGCCTCCAATTTTGTGTAAAGCCTTATGTAAGAGGATCTGAGTGAATGATAATAATAAATGAGTAAATGACAGTAAAAAAATATTGCAATATTAACATTTTGCAAGCGCTATCGGCTAAGTAAATATTTTTTTTGTAGATACATAAAAAGTTATTTAAAGCGTTTGAAAATGTCGGAAAATTTTCGACAAGTGTGGACAATTTTTAGTTTTTAAACAGTGTGTTTCAGTTAAGTCAAATTGAATGATGATTGATGTAAAACTTTTACCGCATCAAAAATAAGAAAATATTATTACAATGATTAGTTGAAAATCGATGACAGATAGATAGATAGATAGATAGACTTTATTCGCAATGTTGCACAGAATAGATATTACAATGTTCAGTTTTTTTTAACGATGGCTCCTACGTAAATAATCGTATCCTATAATTCTATAATTTTCATGTGTTAATGTTGTGTGTACTACAAACGATAAAAAATAAGTATAGAAATAATAATAATGAAGGATTTTAGACTTGAGTCTCATTTCAATTAAATTAAAATTCAGTTAAAGAAAACATCATTAAGCTCTGTTCTGTAAATTTTGCAGTACACACATACGATTATATACGTAGAAACTATCGACATATGACACTTTAGAATTTTATATTAATAAGACAAGAAAAACAAAAATGGAATTGTTAACTGAAAACAATTTTACATCAAGTTTCCTTCCGGCGTGAATTCTTTTAAAACGATCCCTTTAAAGAAGGAACGATAAACTTCTTAGCAAGTTCCAACTTTTGTACTTAAACTCTGCCCTTTGTGATTTTATTTTAAACGCAACATCCACTTCTCTCCGACCCGTTTTAATTGTCATTTTTCTTTGTTTCATTTTGTACTTACTACTGTCTGTTCTGTTGTTTCAGGTTTGTTATTTTCCTAATTAATGTTTACGATCGTAGCGTCTTCTATGTGACGTAGCCGATCTTCGGGTGCAGTATTTTTTGGGTGCAAAATTTCTTGAGGACTTTCAAACAGTCTAATAGCTGACTATCAAGCAGTATTTAAACTTGAAGTCCTTATCCAACCGAGACCAATTAGCCAATAACTATTTGCTGCAATCCGCTTTGATGGACCTTATTGGATTGGTGGATACTCCAAGTTTTCGCTACTTGCCGTCTACCGCAGGACGAATTGGCCACAAAATCTAAATGTAGATAGGTTTTTCTTCATCACGTCAAACTATCATAAAATCCTGTAAGGAGTGACCTAATAATCTAAACCTTTGGCGGTGAGTTGACCTCGATTACTAAAATGTGTGCGAAATATTTCGGGCGTGCCTCCATTAAAAGGGCGGGAAATGTATAGGCAAAAAGCAATGCGTAACTGACTCCTAATGACGTGTCCTACTGATAATGGATAGATGAAAAGCGTTAAAACCTTTTTCTAGTATGTATTTATAACTCCAATAATAATCGTGGTTGATTACCCTCACTCGCTGAGGACTAAATTAAAGAAAAATACATTATTATCAAGCAAAACTGGTTTTTATAAATATAACAGGCTTAACTCACGTGTATTTTTCGAGATTGCCCGACTAGTTTCAAACCTATTCGAGGTTCTTCATCAAGAGCTCCCGTCGGTCGTCAGGTCGCGACGGAGACTGTCGTTTATATTTATAAAATGTGTAAAGACACTCACGAAAGTTTTAATAATAAAAACTGGTTTTTATTACATTTCTGAGCACAAGTATTCTCTCAAATAAAAAAAAGTGATGATGATTTCTTATTTGTCTAAACCTAAATGTCATGTCGACTGTATATTTCTTTATATATCTTTTGTTTCCTATTCTTCTTGTTCATCGCTCCCTGTAGGAATAACCGCTTATGGTAGAAAGGTTGTCGACATTTTTATGTATTCTCTCATTGTACGAATAAAACCCCTGATTTGATAAATGATGCTTACAACCTTTTTTATTATTAAAATATCAGACTTACACTTGAAAAAGATTTTCTTTAGATAAAGTCAGTTTTCTAAGGTCGACTAGGAAATTTAGACATTATGCGTAATACGTTTGATTTACAAGTCCTTTATTAACCTTTATAATATTAAAGTGAACTATAATTTATATTCCTAATAAAACACAAACGTCATATTTTATCATATTGCGCAGTACGTAATACGCATACGGTAATGCTTACGTTTCTACATTTCATTTCCCAGTTTTCGTTCCCGAGGTCATAGTAATTCTGCCAATTCAACTGGGAGTTGTTGAAGGACTGAAGTAATCTAGCTTGCACTTGAGACTAGAGCAGTCTTTCTCAAAGTTGGCGATGACGCAAACGGCACGGCATTGCACGGACAGCAAAGAGCTTACCGGAAATTGGGGAGCGATGAATTAAAATAATTCATCATACTGTAATTTTTTAAGTATATTTAAATTAAAATTAATTCGGGGGTCGCTAAAAATAATTGATTCTCTCAAGGGGCGGCAAACGAAATGAGTTTGAGAACCTCTGCACTAGAGATACCTTAACCGGCTATGGACACGCTTATGCGTATCACGTTGGGGTCACGACTTATGATAAATTGTTCTTGTTCTAGGAGAATTTCTATTCCGACCCTGAGCGTGTAAGCTTTATTACCGTTACAGCAAACGAACTGCAAACCAATTTCTCTCTCTTGTTTGTCGAACAACGGGAATTTTAATTATCCCCAATGAATTGTTGAACGTTTTATATCTTCCTTGATTAACTGCCTGGTTACAGGAAAGAGGAATTTGCTTAATACTTTCGGGAACTGTAGCTTTAATTGTTTCCATATATTTAAAAGTCGACCCGTTTGTATTGAGTACCAGGCCGGACCATTTGAAGGGTTCGATTCCCAGAGGGGCAGTTTAAATAATAAACTAAGATTTCTGTTTTCCATCTAAGTGTTATATAACTGTCTTTGTGAATATTTTTTTTATTGTATAAAAGTAGCAAACGAGCATGCAGGCCACCTGGTGGTAAGTGATCAGTGCAACCCATGGACACCCACTTGCAACTTCAGGCAGTACGTTGGTCCTACCTGAGATTGCAAACAGGTGCGTTGCCACTTCTGAGGACTAAGATGGTCGGCTCATATTTAGTGAACTCTCACAAACACATCCTTCACCCGAAACAAAAAATTGCTTTACGGTAGATTTGGATGTGGCGGTGGTACTCCCCCGAGCAGTAGCCTACCACCTACTTTCATTTTAATATCGTGTAAAACTTAATAATTAGGTTATTTATAAAGTGGTCATAATGAACTTTATTATTTCAGTTTTAAAATTAAAAGCTAGGGATAGAAAAACTACCAATTCTAATCTCAAGTAACGTGATAAGGTAAAATCGAACCACGTTTAATCAATTCTAAACCGATACACCGTAACTGCTCAGGGCATCGTATCTTGAACTGCGCCACTTGAAATATTATCTCTACAACATAATATTATGCCGCAGGAAGATGTTCTAAAATTATCGACTGCTTATTAGAGGCGGTAACTAAATCGCTTGCGGCCAGGATATCGTCGGTATTCTATCACTACGCCCATGTAATAGTGGATCGATAAGCGCGAAGCTTAAAACTAACACGTGTAAGCAGGACTTACAGGCTAGTTGAAATTGACGACGACAAACATTTGAGATTTGAACCTACCTTATTTTAATTGAATAAAAGTAGTAAGCGAGCGTGCAGGTCATCTGGTGTGAACTGGTCACTATAACCCATGGACATCTGCTTGCAACTTCAGGCAGGCTTAATCCTACCTAAGATCGCAAATAGATGCGTTGCTACTTTTGACGACTAAGATGGTCGCTTCGTGTTTATTGAAAAACAATAAATTTCTTTACAGTAGATTTGGGTTTGGCGGTGGTACTTCTCCGGAAGGCAGGCACCACCAAACTACACCTACTAGCTAACAGACTATAGGCCCCTATGATAGTAAAATACATTATTTTTTTCATTGCAAGCTATTTACAAAGAAAATATTGAGCGAGAAATGAAAATGAAATCACACAAACATTTGTTCTGGGTGGAGATCGAACCCACAAACTCCCGTTTAGCAGTCAGGTTCGCCAACCACTAGACCAAGAGGCCGGTCGAATGTATTCAATAAAAACATGTCATAACCGTTACAATAAATAACAAGCAACTTTTGAACTGGATTGAATCGAACCATAACTTCCCCAAGTCGATCGTATCCTCTTGCGTGTCTTCGTGGCAAGCGATTTATTTTGATTATAGCTGTAAGGGAGCAGCGAACAAGCGATAAATTAACAGCAAAGACTTAATTAGCCACGGTGTTCCAATACCATTAGTGGTTCGTGATGACAGTTCTGTTCGTACACGAAATTGATGTAATATTTGGGAGGGCGTTGCCAAAATCAACGTTACCACTCGACCAAATTGGTTGTTAAGGAAATCGTCCGTGATTTAGACACGTTGTGTGGATATACGGTACATTTGTTATTGTTCGAGGAAGAAATGGCTGGCTCAGATACAATATCGTTTAAAAATATGGTTCGATTAGTTTTTGGGGTTCCGTACCCGAAGGGAGAAAACGGTGTCTAATTTTTTTTTTATGTAAAAGGACTAGCAAACAGGTATACGGGCCACCTGATGGTAAGTGGTCATCGTCGCCTATGAACATTTGCAACATCGGAAGAGTTGCCCTTGCGTTGCCAGTCTTCAAGGACTCTTTTAACGCCTTTTTTGAAGAACCCCATGTCGTAACCCAGTGTGAATACCTCAGAGGGAAGTTGGTTCCAGAGTTTGCACGTTAATTATTAAGATTCTGTAAGTTTAGTTATAGCAATTAAGTATTACTGTATTTGGTAAACCTGAAAAGGTAAATATGGTCTGAACTATTATAAATGTTTATATACCACTTTTGTACCTACCTATATTTGTGCAAATAAATAATTTTGTCTTTGTCTAAAAAAATTAAAATTAGGGCGGCTCCATAAACCTGTTTTTAGCGTTATTCTGTTTTACTATACAACAAAAATAAAAATATTGATTTTGATTGTATGTAAGTATATAGTACCTACTAATACTTAAGTACAAACAACAAACAATACAAATCGGTCATGGCGAGTTGTAATCGCGCACCTAGGCACAAACCACACAAGTATAAATAATGTATTAAAAAATTTACTGATCACGTTTTGCTCTATCATAACTCTTGTTGACTTAAGTATTCGACATGCTACGGAACCCTTCGTATGCGTGTTCGAATCACACTTGGCCGGTTTTTCATATATTTGGACCTTTGTTCGACCTGTATGGTGCAGTCATGCAGAAAAGTCTGCGATCGATTATTTGTCTAGGCAGAAATACCTAGCTTGTAGTATTTGCCAAAAATCCTATTGTGTTTCTTCCAGCGTAACATGTTATTAATAATGATACAAAAAACTGTTTCTTGCTTCTATTGTTACAGCAGCAGAATAAATATCTATGTGCAGTATACTTATTTTTGTACTTTATGATTATTATTAAAATGTGTTGTATTATATTTCTCCACGTACCGTTTCGACGGGTCTTGGTTGAATCCCTGCAAGCCACTCCGATTTTTCGATATTGTGTGCGTATTATAAATTATAACATTTGCTCTTCGCGAAAGCCCAACGAGAGAAAGCCTAATACCTGCTTACCTGTAGGACTATCTACTCGACTCTAACTCTAGGAGATCTCCATAACCTTCAGAAGGCATGTGAAGTCCAACAAACCGCCGTGGGCCAGCGTGGTGTACTATAGCCTAAGCCCTTCTAATACTTCAAAAATGTTAATTACATTAGCCTATAAGTCATCGTTTCTATGTAAAACTTTAAACCGTATGCCCACAACATAGTGTATGTAATTTTAAAGTATATTCTCATACAGGGAAATGTAATTTCTCTTGTGAATAAGGTTTCTTTGACCACAAACCCGTGCCCAGCAGTGGGACAATAATTTTTATTATTGTATAAAAGTAGCAAACAAGCGTGCAGGCCACCTGGTATTAACGGTCACTGCAACCCATGGACATCTGCTTGCAACTTCAGGCAGTACTGTAGTCCTACCTGAGATCGCAAATATATGCATTGTTACTTCTGAGGACTAAGTTGGTCGCCTCGTATTTAGTGAACTCCGGCACCACACCCTCTTAAAGTTATAAGGTTTTTCATAGGAACGCCTTATGAGTCTGGCCATTCACCGCAGCGCATAATAAATACTTCTTCAAGAAATGCGACGTTGAAAACGATTCCATTGCGTGAAACGGGTTTTGTACACGCAAGATTTTATTGGCTGTTACCTTAATTACGCGTTTTGGTGGTCAAAACTAAGGAACATAAAATGTGTGTAAAAATTTGTGGCTTTTGAAACTGTTGACAAATCAAAATGAAAGCGCACTTGATAAGAATCGCGAAATCAATAGGGCTGGGAAGTACCACCGCCACTCCCAATTCTACGTAAAGCGATTTATTGTGTGTCGGAAGACGGGTGTGGTTGCCAGAGTTCACTAAATACGAGGCGACCATCTTAGTCTTTAGAACAACGCGTGCAATAGCAACGCATCTATTTGCGACTAGTGGACCCGCCCTCTCTTCGCGGAACTTATATACGTCTGCTTGTTTACAATAAAAATTAATTATTTTTCTGCAACTTAATTTTTTCTTTATAGTTGTTAGCCAATAATTGTACAATTTAATTTTGACTATAGTGATTTGGAAATTTTAATTTTCTCAATCACGATCAACTAGTGGGTCTTATGTCGTAATCATTTTCGATGTGTGTTTTTTTAAACTAGATATAACTTATTTATTTAAAATACGGTACTTTAACTTAAAATCACAATATTTCCCTGTATGTTCACAAATTAATCACGATTACAAAATTTATGACGCTCATTTCAAATCGTAAGCTTAATTGAATTTCGCCTAAGGTTTTCGGCCTGTTTCACGAGTAAACAAATTCTCTGGTTTTAAAAGCCTTTCGTGCGGGCGGCTCCATGCTGTTTTATGAACCTATGCTCTTAATTACACGAGAAGTCTATGAAGGTCTCGTAAATGATTTTACGCGGGATAATTCCATTTTGATTTTCGGCGTTCGGGTGGAAATGGCGTCTACAGTCGTTATGTTAAATAATGGCAAAAGTACATTTTGGTAACTTTCACGAAAGATTTAGCATACTTCGTATTTATGTTAGGGCGAAAATTGGAGCGCACTTCGTACGTTATAATTTTAGAATTTTACCCCACTCATTAACAAGATTAAGGTGTAATGTTATACTTATTTATTTGAAACTTCAAAGATTTACAATTCTAATAAGTTTTGCAATTACTTGAAGTAAGTACCCGTATGTATTCAGTTTAACTGGAAATTCCCGCAGATACTGTAGAATAGGTTTGTCGAAAGCAATGAAACGGTCCGCATTCCATAGGTCAACAGTTGTAAATAAGCGAACAGAACTGCGAACAGGAGTTAGGAAAAGTTTTAATGCGTTCGGAAATAAATCGGGCTATTTGTCTTTATAACAAACTCTTGATGTGGAATGACCCGACGTGGGGAATGGTGTTGCGAAAGCTATCGCAATTCAAATGTATTGCTGAGTCAAGTTTACAAAGGAAATCGGTTTGAGAACATAGCACGTCATCTACTTACAGAACATTCTAGACCCGAATGAAAGGCGACTTTCCTAAAATTTTTTAGCTACTCTTAATTCTTTTGATTTCAACTTTGGCTGTATGTTCTAAGTCATATTAGAAATACTTCGAACTATATTTTTTGATGACTGCTAGACCACGACTGGCCTCGTGGTCTAATGGTTAGCGAACCTGACTGCTAAACGGGAGGTCGTGCGTTCGATTCCCACCCAGGTCAAATGTTTGTATGATGAGCATGAATATTTGTTTTAAAAATAAACTAGAAAATGCCGCCCGGGCGGCACTTTACCACCTAACAAAATTCATATTTCATCAAAATAATATAATTTCACAACGGAATCAAACCAATAGGTACTTGCATGCTTGGTCGGGATACACTACACAGGTGGCCTGCATTCTCATTTACTCTTTTCTTCATAAAAAATCCCAATTTTCTTAATTCAAGCACGTTTTACTCATTCAAAGTTAATGCAAAAGCTGTTTCGACCATAAACTGAATTACCATATAAAAGATTAGTGTGAAAATTTACTCTGAAACACTCCGACATAAAGCTCTGAGCCCAATCAGAAGCTTAAATAAAAACTTCACACCAGAGACCCATAAAAAGTGCCCGTAAAAAGACCTAAAGTGCATCGAATATAAAAGTTTCCGTGGAATAAAAATGGGATTATTACATATATAGAGTTAACTGTGTTTTAGCTTGAAGTGAAACTATTGTTAAAGGGGCGCTGCCTTTGGAATACACGACTACATCCAAATCTACTGTAAAATAATTTATTGTGTTTTTAAAATAACAAATGAATTTATTATTTGTTATTAAATTTTTTTTTAATTTTATATTTTATTGGGAGTTGGCTGTGGTTGCCGGAGTTCACTAAATACGTGGCGACCATTTTTGTCCTCAGAATTAGCAATGCATCTATTTGCGATTTCAAATAGGACTAAGTGTAATGTACTGTAAGTTTATAGGAGGTAGGGTGCCGCCCGGCTAAGTACCACGGCCACACCCAAATGTACCGTGAAGCAATTTATTGTTTCGGAAAGAAGGTGTGGATACCGGGTTTGCGTCTCAGGTAGGACTAAGGTACTGCCTCAAGTTGCAAGTAGATGTCTATGGCTTGCAGTGACACTTTAACACCAGGTGGCCAGGTGGCCATGCATGTAAAGTAATCTTTAAACATTAATTTCACCCACTTCAGAGCCCTCAGGTTTAATGGAAACTTTGCACACTTAATAAGAGTTAAAATACAATTCAATCTATATATATAAAAATCAATTGCTGTTCGTTAGTCTCGCTAAAACTCGAGAACGGCTGGACCGATTTGGCTAAT
>DWNH01000290.1:0-16540 GCA_018249895.1 Tiana niger
ATGTCATTCATTGACAATGAATGTTGACATTTTGATTTTTCGCTCTACAAGGTTGGTAGTGTAGTTGTAGATTGATTGAAAAGCAACGAATTGATCCTAGAATGAAGAAGATTCTGTGCCTTGAATGATTAGTTCGTACGACAGAGCGATTATTCGTAGGCAGTATTCATGCACCAATAATTTTTTTGTTCACTACGTTGCATATCCCTGTGAAGTAATTTAGCTACTCTTATATGAATGACCGACATTTGATTTTAACGTATATCGTTAACCTATGTGTTTAGTTTACTTTCTATCACCATATATGAAATCAGGCTCCTTTAGAAAACCCATAATCTTATCTGGGTCTGTGCAATTACATGAAAAAAAAAATTTTATACGTCACTGTCAATGTCAAATTTACTGTCATTAAATCATATATAGAGAGCTGTTTTTTGTTTTCTTTTAAATCATTTTACAATTATTAAATTAGTAAAAATGGCA
This sequence comes from Tiana niger, assembly GCA_018249895.1. Taxonomy (NCBI): domain Eukaryota; kingdom Metazoa; phylum Arthropoda; class Insecta; order Lepidoptera; family Hesperiidae; genus Tiana; species Tiana niger. Next base: position 484 of record DWNH01000290.1, read on the forward strand.
CACATACAATTTGTAGATGATTTAGTACGAGAATACTTGCTGTTTAGAGGTTTCACTTCTACAATAAAAGCTTTTGATACAGATTTAAAAGCTGATAAGGACAAAGGTTTTAGAGTGGACAAGATTGTTGATCAAATTTTGCACTATGTCAACGTTTCAGACCTGACTGGATTAAAGGAATACTGGGCTCATTTAGACAGCTTAGTGTTTTCTAAGTTAGAAATTCACGTGCAACCTGGTACGTTGCATGTCTGCGTTACTTATATATAAAATAGAAAATGTTTAGATTATCAAATGTGTTATTTTATCTTCTGAAACCTCAGCTTTGGATGTGTTGCATCGCTTTTTGTATTGCTTATACATTGCTTATAATCAACCAAAGTGGACACAAAATAGCATCCAGGTTTTACATATACATACACTAATAAGAAAGAAAGCCTTAGCTCAATCTAGGTCAGTTCTAGAAAAACCTGAATAATTGTCCATCCTACCCTAATGGTAGACTATAAGAAGATATTTATTTACTAGGATTATATTGTATTTCTTGCAGCAGTTCGAAAAATAGAGTACAGCCTATACAAACTTTACCTCGTAACTGCATCACAGAGCACTGGTGGGGTGAGAAATGAGAAAGTTGCAGAATTTCTATCAAAAATGTTGCCAGAACTACAGGGACAAAATGAATGGAGGGACTGGTTCAGTGAGTAAAATTAATTTTATGAAGCTTATGTTTTACTACATAACTATAAATACTAATGTTTGCCAGTAGGTAAGTGATCAAAATTTGACCAAAAAAAGTATTATAAAAATGTTCACTATTATCTTACAATCTGTATAGTTGTTTCTACGAGATCTATGATCATTTGAACTGATATAATGATACCAAAGTTTAATATTCTCTAAGTATGGTTCCAAAATTTGTGTTATTGATAAGGTATTTATTTATTTTGTGGTTAGATCTAAACACATGGTTCGCTACTAGTCATAGTGCTCATAAATAATTTTTAATGTTATAAATTATTGTTACCCACAATCATGCTTAAATAGAACTACAGCACAACCTCTTGATGTTAAAAAAATTACTTGATATATATAATTTTCAGTGTTACCATATATACAAAAACCAGAAGAAAACCCCACATTCAGTCTGTACTACACAAGAGCGTGGCAGGATAGCGTTCTGGTATCGCTCCACAATCTGCTAGCAACAGTGTTCCAGTGTATGCCACAGCCAACTCTCACTAGCTATGAAAGTGATGCTGCACTGGTCAAACGATTACAGGACGAGATCTCCACTTTGAGGGGGAAGGTGAGAATATATGTATTTCAAATTTTTTGATTTTGCATAAGGTTGTGGATGTGTATGATGAGCATGAATATTTGTTTTGTCTGGGTGTAAAAAAATGAAGAAAAAAAAGAAAATTATCCATTTAAAAATATTTGTATTATTATTTTTTATGTTTATCAGTTGTCTGGTTACCATAGCACAGGCTCTGCCTAATTTGGCATCAGATGATCGTGTTAGTTGTCCTGAAATATTAAAAATATACATTTGTATGGCTACACAAAATGAAATCTGACACACAGACACACTTAATATGTACAAATATTTTTTAGTCGCAACAGCCTACAGAGAAGACATCACCGATCGGCCACCAATCTCGCCTGGCGCAACATTCGGAGCGTCTCAGCGGGCCCTTACCGCTAGTTGATGACTTCTGCGCAGTACCAAATGAACAGCTGGAGAGTGGCTTACGCGAAGCTCGAGGTCTTCGTGGGTTATTACGGCAAATGGGTGGCAGTCCAGTCATGGGAAGGAAGACAGGCCGATCTCAGAGTCAGAATTAATTATTAAACAAATATCCCAATTATAATTACAGTAATATTTGTTTTTAGAAAGTAATTTTTCAAATATATAGATCTGTTTTTATTTGTTTCTCTAAATCTTATGGTTAGGATTTGGGCCAAAATGTACATCCTAACACATCTAGTAATACATAAATATGTAAAATTAAAATCATTTATTTTAGGTTAAGTTTATAATTTTACTGTTATGCTTTTTTCTTTAAGATAAATACTATTTTGTATAAGATTGTATATAGAAAACATTCCAATTTTTGTAAATTTTAAGAGATCTCTACATATGAGTACATTTTTAGTTATACGTATTTATTTGAATAATACATGATGAAATATTTAATAACGGTGTTTAATTGTATTTATTTCACCTGTATTCCTCGATATGGTAACGTTTTGGTATTTGGTACATCAATAGCTTTGAAAATACAAGCCTTGATTTAATGCAACTTTCAGGCTTTGTTATTTTGAAGACGAAGTTACAATGGCAGTCCGCAACGGAAAATTCTAGACTTGCTCAAAATGCAACGGGAATTTAAATAGATAATAAAAATTGTAATCAGTAAATATTCAAAAAGTACCTATATAAACCCATGTTATTATAAAAACTATCAATCAATACTTCACTTATTGTATGTCAAATTCAAAGTAAATAAACATTAAACAGATACAAAGCTAAAATTCCATTAATATAAATTCTAAATTCTAGTAAGACATTTGAACAATTTAGTCAAAATGTCGCATGCATTCTGCGCAGACGCATGGAAAAGATCAGACCGCCGTATTCGCATGTGGCACCAGGAGTATCTGATGAAAGTACTCCAGGAATCCAAGGAGAAACAAGTTAGGGAGATAGATGCATCTATCGCACTTGGTCAGGAACTAATGAAAGTAGGTGATATGTTGTAATCATTGATATTGAAACGTAAAGTAGGTATAACACAATGTACCCTCAATTCAAACACAGAGTAGAATTTTATTTTATTTGTTACTGTACTGTTGTATAATTTGTTAGAAATTGGACGAACCAGCTGCAAAAGCGATACCAGTGCCTCTACATAACGTAGTACCTTTTGAAGATGACAGTTTGATGAAGCCAATAGAACCAGAAGTTTTAGATTTGTTGTACGGAAGCACAGAAAAAGGTGCGGCAGAGAGGTATCTCAAAGCCCGTTATAAAAAAGCACCTGACGATAAGTAAGTCCGATGCTTTATATACACTTTACTACAACTACCATTTATGTCCTAAGTCAACTACCTGAGTTGAGTACCAAAAATTTTGTTATAAGATTTTAAAATGGCTAACCCTTTGCCCCACGTTCCGGAAACTGCCCGGACCTGGTTCCGAGACTTACAGCACATCTAATCGCTTCACTTACGGATATTTTTTTTTTTTATGTAAACGGACTGGCAAACAGGCATACGGGCCACCTGATGGTAAGTGGTCACCGTCGCCAATGAACATTTGCAACACCGGAGGGGTTGCCCTTGCGTTGCCAGCCTTCAAGGACTCTTTTAACGCCTTTCCATGAAACCTCCAATAAGACGCCAAGTAATGACGATAACAAAACCTGGTTTAGCTTAAAATCTGAACTATGTAAGCTTACATACTGTTGTCTCTACTGGTCATCCATTTAATTCCTAAACATGCTAAACGAGTTTTACAAAAAAAGCATTAATTGTCGTTTAAGTATATTTTTTATTGAGGAAAATCGGTTGTTGGTTTTGGGTGCACACATTGGTCTTCAAAAAATTAACCTGGGACTACACAATTGGGACTTTATGACAAAAACACAGATTCCTTTACATAACGAAAATATTACAGATTCTACTTTCGCTTAGCTAGCAACTGGGACTACGGTTGGCAACAGAAACAATCACGACTTCGCGCCAGAGACGTGAACCGCGGTCGCTGCGCCATCCTGCGCGACACCTTCTACCGTAAGAACAACCTCGCGCCCGACCCCACGCACTACTCGCAACCCGCGGGCGGAGAGTTTTCTATATGTAGCGAATATTCATGCAATTTCAATTGAACAAAACATTAATTGATTTTTAAACAGGTGTCTACTTTATGATAATGGAAGCATAAAAATAGTATAATCGAATAAACGAAGTTATACTACGTTATATTTAAGTTTTTTTTCTGATATATGTCTAACGTACTTAGAAAAGCCTAATTATTTTTCTTAAAAATAATATTTCAAAATTGTTTGGTGAGCGTTCAGCTAATACTACAGCTACATTAAACAGAAACAGGTAAACGTAATTAAAAAGACAAAATATAGCAAAAAACATATATTTTATAATTTTATTATTTACAATAATTCAACTTTTATTTACATATTAACAACAGCAAATGTACACCCATTCATTAAGGCCACATCACACTGTCACATCTGCAATTAATCTAAATAAAAATGTGTACAATTATTTACTTGTTAATTTACAATTATAGTTCCTCGTTTGAGAGGAGGTGTAGATCAGTATTAAACTACACGAGCCCTTCCAATGGATGGACCCTCAACAATAATAATTAACAGAAACAGTCATTCCCTACCTACGCTAAGATATAAAAATAATATTATCATGGAAACAGTTTAACAACTATTGTGACAAATCTAATTATTCAAAGAAAACAGATCCATCCATTGAAATGCCCATGAAATTATAATTACAATTAAAATTAATCAACCAGACAAAGTGTCAACAACATTCGCGCACTCCTCCACTAACAAGTTACTAAGAAATAAAAGTAATTATATTATTAATAATAAATATGAGACGTCTTTGTTCTTTTACCAAGTTCACATTTGACACATATGTATTTACAATTATTATATCAGTCAATTTAGCGAAACCACTTTGTTATTTGAATTTTTATATAATTTACAGAACCATGCAAAATAAAAAAGATAATATGCTTTCCTGGATGATGTCTTATTTTACAAGTGAATAGAAATGTAATGAATATGAATTGCAGAATGGCCCCAAAAACCTCGAGAAGGAAATTCTGAAAACCTATTGAATAATATCAACATCAGTACATGCAGTTGTATTGTCTTCAACATATTGTATGGGTCAAATAGATCATAAGAATATGTTAACTTTTTTGGAGATCTGTGGATTTCAAATAATGCGATATCTCCAGTATCAGCCTTTTTACATACATTATTATTGTTATGTTACATATATTATTATTGTAAATGTCAATGTCCTTACTCAAAATATTGAAGTTATCCAATCTCAGTTACAGACTACAGCAGTGATTTCCATGTATTTCTGAGAAATTACATGTTATTTAAGTCTATGGTCGATCGTAGGACTAGCGTAAGACATTGCTAAATGGTAAACCAACAAAATCAATCTGAAACCAGAAAAAATGTTAATCCCAAAGAGATATTATCAAGTGCTGGTTTAAATTATTTACTGCAGAAACACGCATTACTATCATCCAAACGTGACATCAATAGCTAAAAGAGAAATGAACTCAGAATCATGGGGGTCGTCATAGAAGTTTCGCTTGATAACACACGTTATCGTAGCAAAACTTGTGTACTAAATTAGAGAGTTAATTATGTACATCGCGTTTTCGTTTACAGTAAATGTGATGATGCTGAGATCATTATTAAATACAAATGATTTCACACACATACACCAATCATATTGCTATTTTGGTACTAATTCCACATGTGCAAGTTTGTTTGTCAATGGTTTGCTTGTTTTAGACACATTTTATTTCAATAATGTAACCTGCTCTTGTTTTTAAAATATTTTACTCAACAGATATTACTATTCTTGAAAGCGACATGGAATTAGACCACTAAGATTAATAATTACATCCAAATTCCTAGGGATTTCCCCAAGAGTTGAGCGTGATATGATTTTATTGTCAATTTTCATTGAAAAAATAAAACACTCATTCAGGTTTTAATAACATTAAGCACTCCTGCAAATCAGCATTTCGATCACAAAATAACAAGCATCAACAATGTTACATCTTCAAGTAATTCTTCTGCTCCACTGCTACACTGATTCACCTACAATTGATTGGATAATATCTATTTTTCTATCAATTCACTCTAGCCAAGAAGCTGGCCCTAAGGCAATTACATAAGATTAAGTTAAGTTTAAAATTATTGCAATTTGATTTTATAGTAATCAATAGAATGTGCACATAAGATGTTTGATAACAATTTTTAAAAGCATTTTTAAACAAAGTTTATACCTAGCCCTGTGATAACATGCAGATTCCAGATGTGAACAGACAAGTTTTTTTTTATTAAATTGTAGCAAACGAGCGTGCAGGCCACCTGGTGTTAAGTGGTCACTGCAACCAATGAACATCCACTTGCAACTTCAGGCAGTACCTTAGTCCTACCTGAAATCGCAAATAGATGCGTTGTTACTCCTGAGTACTAAGGTCGCCTCGTATTTAGTGAACTCCGGCATTCACACCCTCTTTCCGAAACACAACAAATTGCTTAATGCTAGATATGGATAGGGCAGTGGTACTTCAACAGCCACCTATCATCACCTATCATGTTTGTTTGTAAAACCGTGAAAAACCGTTGTCCAGTAGTGAAAATTAGTAATGCGATGGCCAAACTTATTACTGTTTACAGAGGAATAGGAATACTTAGGAATTATAGTTCAAATCTATGAAGTATGAATTACAAATTAGAGTAGTATGTTTCCTATAAATGAAAAGGTTCGTTTTGAACAAGAAGATGCTTGTAGCAAATTTGAAGCAATAGAAAAGCTCAGTGATTTTAACAAAACTATTTGACAAAAATTTAGATTGAGTGATAGGATTGTATTGGATCTGAGGTTGTAATTGAAGTAAGTTAATTACGAGGTCCTAAATATTTGGAAATTACTAATTTATTATTCCTCATACTAGCGACTGAAGCGACCACTTAAGATCAGATGGCGAGTATGTTCATTTGCTAATTATATATTTCCATTGCCATTCATATGTTATTACCTTCATGTCACATACAGTAATAGATCGGAATATGTACTACATTCTATATTCATGTTAGGCACAAAATATACTACTTACCCATTAATAACATACATTCACGTTTATTGTTTACACCAATGAACACATTAACACACACAATTTTCTTATACTTGTCATTATCAGTTTCTTCTAGAAATTTCCATTCGTTTTTTTTTATGAAGGCAGTTATTGCTTAGATTGCCAGCAGTGCTGTGATCACATTTCTAAAACTCCACAATTTCAGTATTGAGATAAATGTTCACTTTCAGATATTCCAATTACAGACTTATTAAGGTAACTTGAAATATTTTTTCAAGAATATTGCTGATGGTTAGTGCTATTTACACTATTTATAATATTGCACTCCTTAGCACTTGGCAGCAACCATCTTTATATTCCATCTTAGTACTTATTAAAATACATTGTTGTGTCTTGTCATAAGTACATTATTTATATATGCTAGATGAAGTAGTTTGATAATGTTAAGTGGAAGTTTCTTACACTATGTTATAACTGTAACCTGTTTAGTGTTTTCAATAGTCATACAAGAGATATAATTTTATAATATAGTACTATTTCCAGTTCTATTTTATGACGGCAGTTCACACACTATTCTTTTACGCAGAACTTGACGGCGAGACATCTGGTGGCGTTGCTGGGGAGCTCGTATCTGGCGTAGCTATAGGTGATGCCGAGTCCGACGGAGTAGTTAGTGGTGACATGATCTCATCCAGTGGCCAAGTTCCGGGCAGGGTACCCGCCGGCGACGTAGCGAGAGGAAGCCATGACTGGCAATATGATTCTGGCGATGTAGTTACTGGTGAACCGGGGCTCGGTGATACTGCACCTTGGGGCGAGTAGAACGGAAAGCGCGAGTCCGGCGGGGAATTCTCGGTAAAACAGTCGGGTGAACCTAAAGCCGTTGGCTTATAATCCAGTAAACACGGGGTTGGTTTTGTAGGGTCAGACAAACATGACGGCGGCGACAAACAGCCAGGTAGACACGACGCAACTGATGTATCTTGCAGATGTGAACTGGTTAAAGATGGGGCTGCCTTCGAGGAGGCTTGTAGAGATGAATCCAACATGGAGGCACCAGCGGCAGTGGAGGGAGGAGCCGCACAGCAGAGGGCGTGCGGGTTGGTGGGCGGGTGCTAGGCGGGATGGTGCGGTGGGTGCGGCGGGTGCGGCGGCTGCGGCAGGTGCGGCGCGGGCAGCGCGGGCGGCGCGCCCGACGTCCAGTGGATGAGCGCGTGCTGCGGCATCTGCGTCGCCTGCACACATAAGTCATTGACATTAGCAATGCGTACCAGTATCTAGGATACACTACTCAGAACCTGTACTCTGTACATGGACACCTTATAATGTGTTTATGTGATGTTCAATACCGTTTAACATAGGGTTTAACACTTTATCCTGTATACTATAACATTCAACATTACTGTATACACAATTTGTGTTTATCACAAATCTAAGGTATTATATATATTAATAAAATATGAGGAAACCTGCCGGAGAGTTCTCGATAACGTTCTCGAAATTATTGTCTACCTGAAAGTGATCCTTGAGCAACGCTTGTGAGAAGTTGCAGTGCATTTGATACGCCTCGTTCTCGCGGTCTGTGTCGCTCGATAGCCTGTACAGATCTGAAAATAATAGGAGTACTTTTTGATAGAATGAATAGTGTTCACAACTTCGTCCGGGTGAGACTTAAAAAGACAGAAAGATTCATTAGTACTAACAGTTCACATTTTTACACAGAAACTGCAGAGTCTAAGGCAAGAAATAACATCAATGATGTATGATGACGTGTATACAGTGCCGTTTATCAAATGTAAAGTTAACATTACACTTTACAATTATTATCAAAGATTACTTATTTATCTAATTATTATCCAAACATCCGCATCTAGTCGGCATTTGGAAAATCGGTTTACTATAATGCGATGTGCTATAGCTAAAAAACCGTTTGAGATAATAAGATCCTTGAAAATGTTATAAAATTCTGTTGTCGGTGAATGAACTCCGATTATCTTGAGCTAATTGAAATAATTAAAAAATATATGATTAACAGTTTTAAAATTGACTTACTTGACTTAAGAGAGTTTCGCCAAAGACAACACACCTATATAATCTAATATGATATTTTATTAGTCTCCTTCCTCCTTATATACTTTGTTTGACAAATAAAATATATTTTTTTATTATACTAAAAATTTTTATACGTTTTAGTGTGCATAAAGCAACCTTTCAATATAGCGGAGGCCCAAAGCTGCACGTGAACGTCGGGGATCTTGCTGGCGAGCTGCATGGCCGGCGTCACCATGTTCATGCTCTCTCGCGAGTTGTTTATCGACAGGAAGATGTGACCGAGGAGAACCAGCGAGCAGGACGTCAGCCTGTTCAGGTCTTCCGCATTCGCCATCTTTAATGTTTCTCGAAGATACCGCCTGCAAAAATATTGTAATTAGAAGAAAATACATACTATATTATTTTTTTACATTAGTGAGATTAGTCATTTCTGTTTTTGTTTATGTATATAATAGATCGTGAATAAATGTGCTGTTACTGGTATTATAAAATGTTGCAGATAATAAACTAAGGGTTATCTAAGGTTAATAGATAAAAAAAAATTAAGCTAAAGACTTAAATTTTTGCGTAGTTCATCAAACGCACTCAAAAGCGACGCGCAAATCACATATAATTATTTAGCATTAGCAATTATCGCAGCTATCATTTATTTTTATATTGGTAACAGTATAAATTATTACCGGTATTATACAGTTATAACATTAATTAAGCGTTAGATCAATAATTAAAACATCAAATAAATAATATTAAAACCCCCACCTAAAACAACAACATAAACTCAATACTTAAAAAGACTTTTAATAATGAAATTTCTTATTTCAGGTAAACAGAAAAATTTAATTTCTTAAAAACAACTACGCACCTATCTACTAGGTAGTGTCTGTCCAACAGTTACAATATCCTTGTACCTTAACTTGAATTGTAAACAAATATTTCTTACTTCGCTTCATTGTACCGCGCTTGAAAGAAAGCTTGAAGTCCTAACACGTAGTACGAGGCCGCTCGCAACCCGTGCGCGTACGCAGGCAACGCTTCGGGCCTTACCTGTAATATAAACAATTATATCTGCTATATTTTTATAGAAAAGAAGTTGCAAACGGGCATGCATGCCACCTGGATTTAAGCAGTCTCTGTAACTCACAGACATCACCTGAGGATAGTAATAGGACATAGTATTATATATTGTCCCCTGACAACCACGCCAAACGGAACGAAACGGGAAAATCTAACATCTATAAGATATATTATAATTTTTGCAATCTTATAATTTTGGATAAACAAATTGTATCGATTTCCTATACATAGATACATATGTGACTAGTTCTCAAAAATAGTCTAAAAATGATAATAGCTTGATGGTAAAAATATATGAAGGCCTTAAGCCATACCTGTTCCATGAGCTGCGTCAAGTCATCGTCCCTCCGCCCTCGTAAGTAAACGATAGCCAGATTCAATTTCGCAAATATGCATAGATCTCTTTCTTGTGACATCTGTAATGGAAACAGAGCATTGTATAATATATCACTACAAGAGCTGATCATACTGAATGTCGGTAATAACATTACTAGAGCACAACGGAATAGGCTATTTGCTATATTTTTTTTTTTAGTTAAGTATTACATAATATAATGCAGTGCATAATACAGTAAAATCGTCGATCCCACACTAGGATACCCTGTGTTTGTGGATGTATCAAGCTATAAAGTTAGTTACTAACAGGTTAAAACCGTAATGTACTGACGTGTATAGCGGTGTGGAACTGCGACTCAGCAGCCTCCATGCAGTTCATCGACATAGCGTACAGCCCCAGCAGACAGTGCAGCTGCGGCGTGTGCGCCGCCGCGTAGCTCGCTGCAACGCATTTTCATTATTATTAAGGCATACATACATATTAACATATATGGCTACCATTATAGACTATGTCCATATCTCTTCTTAGAAATTAATTGTTGACATAAAGATATTCAGATTTAATCAAAACAAGGTGCCAGGATTTCAGCTAATATCAAAGCTAAGAATTCCAAATTTTGGTTCTATGTTTAATGTTAAGTTTGACTCTATCATAGATTATTATCAACTCTCTCTTTGCGGGTCTGCTGGTAGAGATTCCTGCTTGGTATAAACAGTGCTCTTGTACTTACTTTACTTTATTGTGCGTTTCTTTTAATTATTTTATGTGTGTACAGATATAAAAAAAAATACAGGCAGTGACTAACGCGAGGGTGCCTGTTGCAGGAGATCGGCGGCGCGCGCAATCTCGTGCAGTGCGAGCGCCTTCCCGCCCGCCACCAGCCGGCACAGCGCCGCGTGCTCCACCAGCGCCATGCGCAGCCGCCACGCAAGCGCCGCGAACCCGCGCACGCTGCACCCCCCGCCGCCGGCACCGCTCGCTGCAGCCGCCACCACCGCTCCGCTCACGGCAGCCTCCTCACTCGCTGAAAATTAAAGAAGCAGCCTTTTTACTACTAATACCACTACTACTATTACTATTACCACCACCACTACAACTACTACTGTGCTAGATAATTAGATTTTAAATTTTATATTATTATGATAAAATTAAAGCTTTATTAGGTGGAGAAATATGTAGAACACAACAGACTGAATGAATAAACGTGGCGTATTACAGTTTTTAAACGCTTACCGCTTACGCCTAACTATACCATAGTTTACGTGGTGTCGTTTTATTACTATTAATTTACATTTTTAACCGACTTCAAAAAAAGAAGGAGGTTCTCAATTCGTCTGTATTTTTTTTTATTGACATATTATTCATATTTTACTATCTTCAAGCACAAAAGACATACAATCCATTTAAAGTCATCTAGATTAGCATAAATACTTACAGTTAAGCTTATCAATCTGCGCCAGCGCTTTCTCAGTATACTTGTGCGCCTTGTCCATGTATCCAGCTTGAGCCGAGTGCATTACAGTGACGAGGTATACTAACACGTACAACTGCTGTCGTGAAAGCCATACGAAAGACTCGCCGGTCGCGGTGCCACAAACGGCTGGAAATAAAGTGTTGTGGGTAACTTGAGACACACACAAGACACATACACTAACAGAGGATTGAACGAAATCTAAAATCATTACTTAAAATTCTTAAATTAAAAAAGAAAGAAAAAACATGCAGGATAGATGCATATATGTATTTTCTGTGAGTGTGTTTTTATTGTCACAGCACATACACCGGGAACCGATTATATCTACATTACTTTCTCGCATTTTTATTGCAGCAAATATGAACTTTATGCATTCAGCGGCTTTTTTTAAGCTGATTAATCAAATAACAAGAGTTAACCTTTTTAAGGGTTTTTCATCTTAAGCTTAAAAACGAGACAGCGAAAACCCTTCTATGGGTAGCGTTTTCAGTCCTTGTCTTAAATAAGTATTTTAATTGTAAAAGTTAGTAATATTAGTGGTAGTAATATCATTCTCACCATCATCGTCTGGCCACGCCGGCGCCATGATGGACTGGATACACTGCTGGAGCTGTTTGAGACACGGCTTCACGCTCTTCACCTGCCCCGCCATCAGGTAGTGACATACCTATAAACAAACATATACCACCTATAAACAAACATATACCACCTATAAACAAACATATACATATATGACGACCCATGTGGTGCAGTGGTAACCATGCCGGTCCACCATTTGAAGGGTCCTGGGTTCAATTCCATGCAAGGCAGAAGTTTAAATGATGAATTTAGATTTCTGTTCTCGGTCAGGGTGGTAATGTAATTGTCTTTGTTTGTGCCCATGGTACCCACGACACAGGATTCTAAAATTCTAGTAGAAAGAATATTGTTCACATCGTAAAAATTCATTTCTGGCCTGGCAATTTTAAATATTAAAAAAGTATCAATGCAACCATAAGGCAGCCTGCATGCTCGTTTGTTACTTCTCTTATAATTATATGTATATATATTAAATGTAGACTGACTTCTCTACTCGTAAAATATAAAAAAAATCAAATACATTTTTGTGGTACATACCTGTAGAACGAGAAAGAACACTTTTAAATATTCCTTTTGATGTGGACTTCCTGCCCATGAGTCAACTAAATGACCTGCTTGATTCAATATTGGGAGCACCTCTTGGATCTTTTTATCTATTAACAGCAACTGAAATTGATTGTAACTCATTTTAGTTCTATTATTTCTTATATAAGCTAATAACACAAAAATATGTATTGAAATAACTAAATTTTTTTTTTATTGAAAAGTAGCAAACAAGAGTATGTAGGCCATCTGGTTTTAAGTGTTCACTGCAACCCATGACACATCCAGTTGCAACATCAGGCAGTACCTTAGTCCTACCTGAGATCACAAAAAAATGCGTTGCTACTTCTGAGGACTAAGATGGTCGCCACATATTTAATGAGCTCCAGCACCCACAACCTCTTTCCCAAACACTATAAACTGCTTTATGGTAGAATTGGGTTTGGCTGTGGTACTTCCCCGGGCGACAGCCTACCACATATAAAAATGTTCCTTTAATCAAGCAAATCAGATAATCATGTACTTAATAAGTGATTTTATTACAATTAAATAAACTTCCTTAAATTGACTTGACTCCTTAAGTTTTTGAAAGTAATTCAAAACGAAGTCAAATAAATAATGTTTTTTTTATTAAAAGATCAAAAATTTAAGTTTAAATGACTAAACTTTTATGTTTAACTCTTCTGTGAATGTTTATATTATCAGGTTAACATAATTAAGGTTCAAAGAGTACTTACCATTACCCTACTAAGTAAAAACAAAACTCTGGTATATGCAGCATTTGAGATTTGCGCATAATCTACACCAACTCCAAGTAAACTACTGGCCACCTCATATTCCCTCTCTGTTGCATGGATTTGCTGAAACAATTAATTACTATATTTAGATTATATTTATAGTTATTACATAGCAACTATAAACAATCTAAGAGCTTTAGATTATCTGATTGTTTATTGTCTCTGAAATTACCAGTCATATTTGAAAATGAAAATGAAAAATGAAAAATGATTTATTAGTTTTTCATTCAAATCAGGTCACACATACACATGTTAGACTTATAAAACTGATTATCATTCCATATAAATAATGAATAGGCAAATAAACTAAGAATTTACTAAATATAATATATAGTATCAAATAAGATGTAATATAAGAATTCTATATTAATAATTAATAATCAATAATTAATTAATATTACTTATATTACATTGTAGTACATTTTAATATTTATGTAAATGCCTAAATTGGTGAAATATGGCAAACTTTCTAACTATATGTTTTTTCAAAATCTGTATCATCATTAATATCTTCCCCATATTTGTAGAAATAAATTATTTCCATTATCATTTTTATAATACTCAGTTTTCATTGGGAGTTAAAACTTAGTTTCAGCCTATGTAGGCTAGCAACATTTTACACAACACTATATAAACTATGGTTCAGAGTTTCTATATATCTTTTAAGTTATATTTAGCCTGTATTATATGGCACTTATGCTTATCAAGATCTAGTATTAAAAGCGAACACATTATTATGTAAATGTTTGGCCTCAAAGAGGTACAACAATAAAAGTTATTTATTAAAAGAACTGTTGTATTATCAATTTAGATATGTATATGTTAATACTACGACTGGCCCCTTGGTCTAGTGGTTAGCAAACCTGACTGCTAAACAGGAGGTTGGGGGTCGAACCCCATTGGTATATTGTTATCTAAATATTATCTATCTAAATTTATCAGTGGTCTGCTTACCATAGCACAGGCTCGGCCTAGTTTGGGATCAGATGGCCATATGTGAGTTCTACCAAGATATTTATTTATTTATTGCATAACTAGTAACAGGAAATTTACATAAACGCAGATGTAGCACTACTATGATACTTAGTTTGGTTAGTAGCGGAGTCTAAATATTAAGAGTTCTGAAGAGCTAAATCTCCCTGTCAGAGCCTTGACATATTCTGATGTCTTTGACAGTCTTCGATGTACTTCAGCCAGTTTACAAAAAATGTTAATTAACTATACACTATAAACCTTTCACATGAATCACTTTGTCCATTGGTAAAAACTGTATTAAAGTCTATTTTCAAGTCTATTTCACATTCAGACTGACATACAGGGACAGCTGGGGACTTTGATTTATAATATGTATGTATGTAGTGATATGATTAATAAAATATGAATGTACTATGATTATTAAGTGTACCAGTGTAGAACCAAGACACATCCTTATTTAAAAGTGTGTGTGTGTGACAATATTGGTTGGTTTTTAGCTTAGTAACATTTTTTCAAATATAAAAAACGTTATATTATAGCAAAAATAGATAGTAAACTAATGTTATTATGTTAGTTAAATTTAGCAGTTTACCTACTTGAAAACAATAGCTCAGTTACAAAACTGCATAGTTTGACTATGTTGTTCAGTTACATCAGTGTAATAGAACTACTTATAAATATAAATATTATATCAAAATTCAAAAGCACTCACTGCCAGCTGGAATATTAGTCTACAGTGCCAGTAAACACTGTGTTGTGACAACTCGATAGCCTTTCGTAGAATAGGTTTAGAGTGTGTTGGCTGCCCCTGCTGCTCAAACAACTCTGCCAGCACGCTTGCCGCTTCGAACTTGACGTCATCGAACCCATTGATAGTCTGAGACATGCACCACTGCAACAAAAACACAGTATGACCCACTTCAAGACTATTGTTTACATTCTATGAGAAAGCTGTCGTCTATATGACATCGACTTTTTTTAATAGTTCACCGCACTTTTAATGCAACTCCTATTTGCGTACCACCCTTCTTATAACTCTACAAAGTACAAATCGATTGCAAATAATAATAAAAAACTTACACTTTGCTCTAAATGCGTTCTCGCCAGGTCGATGTTTTTAGTGTGTGTCAAAAGGATATTCCCTAGTTGTAAATGAGTTCGGGCCTCGACTCTTTGTGGGGGTTTGAAGTTAAATACGGCTTGCAGGCACTGAATACAACTTTTTATGTCAGGAGGATTTGATGTGCGGAAATGTTCCGCTAAACCAAGTAAAGAAATATACCAAGCGTCCTGCGTTGACGCCATTTTGACATTTCTGCTTGGAG
>DWNH01000291.1:0-16521 GCA_018249895.1 Tiana niger
ACTATTACAGTTATGTCACAATAACCACTTTTTCATATGAAAATTTTCAATTGTACTAATAAAAGTTCTTTTCAGAACTAAGCCCTTTTTTAATGTTTATAATTATTTACCTATTTGTTTGCTAAATACCCGTGCGAAGCGGGCGGGCCGCAAGCTATACAGAAATGTAGGTATATTGAATGAGCCGCCTTCTACCTTTTGGCTATAGCAGTGAGCCTGGTTAACATTTTACCATGTCAAAATTATTACTATATAACGATATAGTACCTACTTATAGTAGATACAATACATATTTTATGTCCATATATACATACATAAGTGCCCTTGTAACCACTTACGAAATAATCTAGAAGCAAGCTAAGTTTGTTACCTTGTCGGTAGCATGGGTTATTTAATAAAATACTGGAATGGGAGTCCGTGCCACTTTGAACAAGATTAACGCTCTGTATTTTAGAAGCCTTGAAGTGGCAAGGTTACATCTGACTACCCGGCTATTGGGTGCATCTGTGATTTTAAGGGGTCTGCTGTCCTACTTCGGTTGTTGATTAATCGCTTCCAGCACTAAAAAAGGACATAGCCAAAAGAAAGGAATAAATAGAGAGATACAGAGATTGGTTGTTTTTTTCTACCAATCATTTGTGTCGCAGAAGCAGATGAAGAGAATATAGCAAACGATTTTCCGATCTTGAGCAGAGGCCAGCCTTTGGATGAATACTAGGATGAATTGGATGAATACTATGGATGAATAAATTGTATGGTATGCGTCTATAGATAAAGGCCCTGTGTGGGAAAATCGCACTGGACCAACCAAATATCTCCTGGGATCTGAAAGCCGATAGATATGCAAGGGCAATACTCTTACTTAACGTAAGAAAAGTCAAGAAAAGTTGGTCTTGAAGAAGCGGTATTTTTGTACGCTTCACTTATCAATCGGAATTTTTTTTTATTGTTAAACCTAGCAATAAGGCAGACGGGCCACCTGATGGTAAGTGGTCACAGTCGCCTATGGACATGTGCAACACCAGAGGAGCTGCTAATGCATTGCCGGTTTTGAAGGAGAGCCCTCTTAGCGCCTTTCAGCTGGACTCGGTTCGTTAGAGTTGCGGAAAAAGAAGGCGTAATATTAGTCTTGGCAAAAAAAAAAGATACAAGAGAAGAATACCAAAAGTTTTAATCGGTTTGAGCGTAGAGTTGTTGCTTCGGGCTTCCCACGTGCTTGTCCGCCTTTAAAACGTACCCGTGTTGTCACCATGGTTCCAAAAAGTAGGTAGATAAATGACGTTTTGACCGTAACTGCTTAAGACCTTAAAAAAACAACAAATACGATATCTTATTAATGTAAGATGTTACCTCCAACGAGTTAAGACCCATTTTAGGCATGTCCATGTCGTCACCCTGATTCTAAGAAATAAGTAGGTAGGTGGATATGTGCCCTTTTGGTCCTAACTTATTATATTAACTTATAATTTTTTTCAATTATATGTCACATTTTAACCAAGTCCTTTTTGTCGCCCTGGTATCTATCCCTAAATAATGCGAAATCAAGAACGAAATAGGCTATGCAGAAGAACAACCGTAAATTAAAAAATATATCACACATGTTCACATTGGAATGTTATAATTATTGATCAGTGGTTTTTATATTATGTGGTCTCTTATACTCTTGGCGGCTATCTAAAATTATAAATAGCTGTTGTTGATCAGTCATCATTGCAGTCCATGAACATTCATAACAGATATCAAATAATTCTGAAGTCATACCGGTGATCGTCCCCAACTGGGGACGCCATGTTTGTCTAATGATAAGATATAGATACCGATATAGTCGATAGAGTGACAATCTTTATCCTCAGGAGGAACATAGCATTCCGCGCGCTTTCAGATTGGCTTTAATACTATTTAAGGTAGTTTGGATACTATGGTCTACTATATGGTCTGCAGTATCCATTAAACTATAGATAGCGTTCGATTGGAGGTGGAAATGTCGAAAGCGTCCTAGGGAAGAACCTCATAGGCGCCCCTCTAGCTGTCATAAATATTATGATTTTAACCGAAAGTTGGAAAATGTATAAATATAGGTCTCCAGGGACGTGCAGTGGCGGATCCAGTGGAGAGGGGGGGACTAAGGGGCCCCTCGCAAAATATGAGTCCATCCATAACAAATTATAATGAAAAAAATCATTAACTTAATAAGTATTGTTTTGAAATTGACAAAACCATATTTGCCATATTTTAGACGACCGGGCGTCCACCGCTTTGTCGTCTAAAATATCGTGTCAAAGGCCAAAATGGACTTTGATCCGCCAAAAAAGTAAGTAAGTAGTATCTGTCCAGGTCGTGAAACCCAAACGTTGCGCTCGAGCCTGGGCCCGCGGCTGCGACGGCGATGGAGATGGTGAGATTGCGCGCGCGGAGTGGGCGGGCTGTTTGCTGGCCAGCCCGGAGCCACCCGCACCGGACTGTGAGTACCTTGATAAGCCGTCTTCACTTACCGTTAATGATTTCGTGACATTTTACCTGTCTCGTATTTTTGGTATAGCCTGATTTTTTTCCACCTCGATTGTTTGGAACGCGGACCTCATGATGTAAAACATCGGATAGACATGCTGATAATACGCCTGAGAATAGCTGTTTCTTACATGTAAGAGTTGCATTGTTTATGGGCTAATATAGGATAGTTGACTAGCAAGTCAATGATTAAAACTTTAGAACATAGTTAAAAAGTTGTTAAAAAGTAACTTCTTCAGAAGTCGTCCACAAAGCTGACGAACAGCGAACACTATCAGCTTGTGTTACGTATTCGATTTACATATCCGTTGGTCAGCGTTAAACTCATGTCCAGCACATGATATAGAACTGTGATGTCAATAAACGTAATAAGCATCATACAAAATGAGCTATTTTTCTCTTGTAATTATAACATCGATTTGCCCGTAAGTGTTCTTTACGTTTTCACCAGCACCTCTATTTGTACAAACACAATTCAATGTACCTACTTACCTACATACATCTAAATCATTGACATTCACAACTTTCCCTTTCATTATCGTTTGCATTAATGCTATTCTCACGTAACACCATACAAAGCATAGCGTTTTTCTGTATCAACAATCGTAAGCTACTTACCCACCCCACGTTATTTTCGTGATTAAATAATAATATATAGTGAAATCTAAGTGTTGCTTGCTCAACAGCTTTTATCGACTGTAATTTGTCCAGTATAAAGTTCTAAGGTTATCAAATTCCCGGTTTATAATCTATGGATGTGAAAATTTAAACCATTCTCACGATTTCGATTAGAAATTGGTACTTAGGTAATTGCAAGAGAAACTTAATACTTACTTTATGTCATTATTTATCGGGATTTACAATCCTGTAATTTATTATCATTTATAGTTATTTCTCATACGATTTATTTTCGTCCTAGGTAGGTAGGGAACGGAGAGTTTAATAAAGGGCAAAACCAATAAGTAAATGTTACTTAAAGACAAAACGAATAAGTTTTAGACTATATTATTATATTTAATATTATAATCTACACTTATTCGTTTGTCTTTAAGTAAGACAGTGAAACGTATTAACGAGAGCCAGGATAGGGCGTCACACGTGTTAGTCATTCCACGATGGTAATACACGTTACGCCTGTTACGCCTACGTGTGGAGGAAGTAGATTTGGACTTGAGATTATTAAATGGGAACAGCCGTCTAACTGACATCTCACAATGACATATTTAGAACGGACACAAATTCGAACTCATTTTTGATGAAGTAGTCTTGTGGGGTCCATAAGTACCAAGACATTCGGAAGGAGGCAAATAGCCATACAAATATATTATTAAGCATTCACTTCCAGAGCGGTGTGAACCTGATTAAAAGCAAGAAATTGGAATTGAATAGAAAGCTAAAATAACATATTTTGTCGCAGTAAAGAAATGATTAAAAATGCAAACGTATGCGCAAACATAATAATAATATATAGTCTCTCTTCGCTTCTTCATGTCGTTGAACGCAGACGATGACAGCGGTCCGGAACCAGAGCCCGACTACAACGAAGAGGAGCCTCCGCCCGATCCCAGCGCAGGTGACATGTTGCTCCGTGCATACCCATGCATGCTAATATATATGATGAACTGAAAGTGGTCATTAACAGTGAAATGCATGTTTACCAGTATTTACATATATACCTAATACAAATCAATATTTTCTGAACATAAAGTGTGCATTAATAATTAAATGCATGCTCCTTCTCCAGTAAATATGTACGTATGTAGATAGGTGCTTTATACAAGAACATTATTGTTATACCTAATGCAATCTTGAAAATGTGCATGCAGAATTTACTATCTTTAAAGTGAGCAAGATTATATAATCTAAATTAAAATATAGATTATAAATAGTAAAATAAATCTCATTAATTTTGTAAGACATTGTTGTGATTTTCGTAATAATTTCAAATTGTTTAAAAATACGATATTACCTATATTACTCCCTATAATGTAGCTTCGTCTGAGATAGTCGTGTAAAGATAAAGCTTGACACTAAAATTTTTCGTAAATGCTTATGTAGTTCTAGAAAGTTAAAATGTAATTATCCCTGGTGTTCAAACTTAACTATCGCTCGTGTTGAATGAAGGAAAACAGCACGAAGAGTCCAAGAGTATAGAATCTTGAGTCGACGTCAAGTATGGCCACGTATGGCTATCCGATTCTCTCCTCTGGCAAATAAGTCACAGGTTATATATGTATATATTTGACCTATTCAGTAGTGGGATGGTATGGGCGCAATTAAGAGAAATTGGGCGCAATGGTATATTAATTATATTTTATTTTTAAAAATAGGCTTACACTCGTACACTTGAGATTGGGCTTAGTTAAGTTGCTAAAATATCTTTATAATGTGTACAGTGTACAGGGAACTTTATATTCGACGTGGTTAATGTAGGTACCATTGGATTAGTGTATTTTTATTAAAAGAGTGCATGTAGGAATTTGAGGTTAAGTATTTCAGAACTTCTTACAAAATAGTTTGCTACTTTTATACTAACTGTATAAGCGCTTAAGCAATTAACAAAATCAAATATTGACCAATGCTAGTAGAAGTTAATTAAGCGCTACCTGAATCCAGCGTTAGAAATTTTATTGATAAATTTGTAAATTGCTTGAAACACATAGATATTATTTAATACCTAGGTATTATTGGTTAAACAAAATATACGTTTCATATTAGCGTAGTACAAACTTCCTTGTCAACAAAAGCTCAAGTGAACAGCGCGCTTTACAGATTTTACTCGTAATATGGTGGAGATCTACCCTTATAACACAGCAAACAGAACAAACGCTTGCTTCGCTTCACTCATGCAACGATTCATCAGTGCATATTACCACCTAATTATATGTTAAACTAGTAATAGATATAATTACGTCCTAATTTATGTCAACGATAGTGTTATTTGTGACTAGAATGCTGGGTCAATTCACATTGGCGACGCGACGACGCATTGTTTAATATAGCGACATGTTATCCCTACAATTACTTATCTAAGACATTTATTTGAGAGTGGTGGTATGATCCTGATGGCTCGAAATCGCACGCGACGCAGTGGCGCCGGCGCCGGCTTGCAAAATGATTGACGACCAAAAGATAACAGGACGCACCTCAACTTCGCGTAGACTTGCGTTCCATTCAATGTGAACTGACCTTTATTTCATATGCAGTTGTGTACTTACATTGAAATATTATGCTACGAACGACATCTGTGTTGCGACCTCATATTACATCGTGACAATTGTAGATAAAATCTTTGCATTTCAGTTGTTGTGTTGTAAAACAAAGGCTAACCTTGGCTGAATAATAATAGGCAGGAGTATGCTTACAGCGATGGCAGCTGTTCTCGGATTTCATAGAAACTTCTGTTAACAAATGTGCAACGCGCTTTTTTCGTAACTTGGGCACATATTGTTTCAATGGGTTTTTCAAAATTTTCAAGCAACCTTTATTGCAGTTTTGCCAGGTATTATGAGGAACTCCTTCGCTCCAGACGGATCAGTCCCGCGAGAAGACGAAGCTAATGATTGCCTCACGGACCGTCAAGCAGTGCTGGACGAGCAGGTACTTACTGCATGACAATCGAATAACAACATTTTGAATCCAAAGGTTTCTTGTACACTATGTCCCACAGCGAGCGAAGAATTACTAGATACTAAACTGTAGGATTAACAATAACGATGTACTTATTTAATATTATATGTTACTCATTCATCGATAGCAAGAGCTTGTTTTCATGTATGCACAGCAATTTTTTAATTTGCTTTCGCAATATGTGCAACATTTAAGCTAATTGATACCCTTTTTAATCTAAGGCTAAGCTTTGCAGCGTGCAGTTGTGCGTTTGGTTACTTTATGTCTGCTTACCGATTATTTAAATGGAATTAATCATATTTTCAAATATTGGTATAATTTTGGTGAGATGCTATGTTATACCACTTTTTCCTGAGACTAGGTATAGATATACGGGACTAAAGAAATTTAATTTTACTAAACAATATTTATACTAGGACATGTACATAAATAATGTATTGTACGTCTATTATTGATATTAATAAACCAAAATTACTTTAATATTGTTCCGATAGTAATCTATTATTAATAATACCTATGTATATATGATGACTGAAATACCGGCTTACTCACGTGTATTTTTCGGGTTTGCCCGACTAGTTAACCTAGAATACCTACATAATCTACAATGTTTGCGGCGATATTTCGTCTTATTGAATCACAGGTTGAAGGTTCCGAAGATGTTTCCTTAAGTCCAAATAATGATTTTGGCGCCTCTTTATTTAAAAAACGATACATGAAAAGTGTTTGATTGACGTTATTGCATATTAAGTATCTATTATGTGAAAGTTGTCACGAAACCATATTCGACAAGTAGATACTTATCCAAACTGCACGCGATTCTTAATTACCCATCATGAATGCGTTGCTGTCGCGAATGTTCGAATAATAATTAATAATTTGTGTAATAATAGATTAATAGTGTAGATACATAATATCTGATCGACTTGGTCTAGAGAGACCTCGCCTGTTAAGCTGGCTTTACAGGTTCAATACCCATGAACAACAAATTTAATATTTGTGTATTAAAAATTGTTAAGGGAAAAAAAGGCTGCTTATATACAAAATTATATATTAAACAAAATTTTCGAAATTATATATTTAACACTTATAAAACAATTGTGCACATCGTAAATGAAGCGTGTATGCCTGCAAGTCCTCCATAACGTTCTCTAAAGGCATTAAAATTTCACCAATCCGCTTCTGGCCAGCTTTGTATGGCCGAAACTCCCTAATTTCTGAGAAGAGTCGTTTCCCGAGCTTACTTTACTTACTTTATCACTGGTCTTAACCAGTTCTTCTTGTTGACGAAAATTCTGGCATAGTGTTATATGGTCCCGACAGAAAGCGGGTAGCGCAGTTCTATACGTGCCGGAGTGCACGGGGGACGGGCGGTACGCGCGCGCGCAATGCTACCGCTCCACCGGCTACTGCTGGTGCGTGCACCAGGACACCGGGAAACCCATCCCGGCCTCCTCCGTCAAGGACCGCCGGCCTGATTGCGACGCTGCCCCGCAACACGCCAGTCCCATGAGAGGTGAGTACATAAACACGGCTAGGGTTTAATTTTTTTTTAATGATTAGCGACCACGAAGCTCACAACTAGTCGAGAGAGCATACTATTCTAAACGCAACTCACCACATGATGGCGGGAGTGAGACAGTGATGAGCACTGTCATTGACTGACGCTGTAGTTATTGTTTCGACAAACGAAGTCATACACGAGACATCATTACGCGCTATACATCGAAAATTTATGAATATTATCCGTATCATTTAAAATGTATCTAACTAAATAGCTTCCCACTCTACCTAACTGAACATTTAACACTATTTATCGGGCAGTTTTCAGCAAATGACAAGAATTTAAATAACGTCTCTGTACGAGGAACAATTTTCTGTGTAAAGTGAATGCGACAAGCGCACGTCACGCCGCCACGTGCTCCGCAGTGGTTAGGTATTTGCTTCTAACATGAAGCGATCGGTACCTTCCGACTGCTATGTCGGAGGTCGATTTCCACCCAGGCTCTATATATTTATACGGAATTCGACCGTAATTCACTTAAACTGTAACTTACTAATTTTTATTTAGTTTGACGGTAACACATATTAAAAGTGTATTATAGAAGCTACTCTATAGGAAAGTTGAAAAATAAAACCTTTCTCTGTGCGAGTTCATTCAGGTACTAGAAAAGTATATTAAACAAACTGACACCATTTCTGTGTGTGTGTGTAAAAAGTCCGTAAAAATTAAGTTTTCTGCAATGTATGACATCGAATACGAGCAAGTAATAGAGTAATATAAATAGCAAAAATCAATTATATATTATTAATAAATACCCAATAATAGTAATCAATTACCTAAAAACAAAAAAATAGACACAAAAAAATTTCAATACAAGTATATAGGTACATATTAAATATGTATGTACGAATATACTTTTCCTTGACCTAATAGATCAGCTTAATCACAGTTTAGAATATTTAATTAGGTCAAAACTTTTAATTTCAATCTCATTTTTTACTTATACTTTCTTTACATTATTTACTTTTGTATATTGTCACATGATACAATTTTTCAGGTTGTCCAGAACCTATGAAGTCGAATTTCTTGCGCGATCTAATGTCCTTCTTCGTGTCTAAGATGACATCGTCAACGAACGGCACGGGCCCAGGGTAAGTTGGAAATAAAAACACATTAAATAGACACCTGTATTTATTTACTTTTGCTAATACACTAAGTAGGTACTTAATAAAATACAGATAATTTGGCTAAACGTATAAAATACACTTAATATAACATTTGAACTAGATGTTCGAGATTATATAAATAACAGACGTCATAATAAATAACAAAATATTTTGCGGTATCAACATTCAATTTCATAATTCTGTGTAAAAACAAAAAATATTTTAATTTTGCAGTGAAATGGTAAAATGGGGTGCGTCTAAGGAGGAGCAAGCCGCCACTTGGACTTATGTGATGTTAGACAAAGATAAAAACAAGGCATTAGAACGTCGAGAGTGGAAAGCGTTCCATCAGCTGATATCGAACGTGGAACAGCTCAGAAGATGCGGCAGGAAGCTGCCGCGCTATTGCGACGTCAACCACGATGCCAAAATCAGTATTACCGAATGGATGGCGTGCCTCGAGGTCACGCAAGCTTCACAGACACCAACGAGTGAGACTATAATGCTAAATTACAATTTCCTCCATTATTTTCATAACTTAAGCTATAATATTATAAGCTTGCTGTTATATAATGTTTAATGAGTATACTAATTTGAATAATCTACAATTGAAGTAACAATGTTTGTAACAAAATTTTTTAACTGAAATACTTATTTAAAATACTTTAAATTTTTATCAAAAATATTACAATGTAACATGCTTTGTAATTAGATAAACACGATTTTATTAAAACATTTCTAAAACTGTGCCTAGAAGATTCCAACAAACGAGGACATAGATCCCTAGGTCAATTGGTTTGTGCAGGTACGCGGAAAACATAACACTCCGTAATGCAATTGCTTCTAAGAAAACTTTACATTGTACACAGGCAGATGTTAATCTGTGAAGTTCCATCCTGGAAATACCCAATGTTTACATTGCTGTAGTTAGGAAGAACAGATATAAATCTTGAAAATGGTTCTATGTGAACTTTGTTGACACTAGATATTCAGACAATAGCACTGATAACATGATATGTGTTTTAAAACAGGATATATTGCTTGTTGCTAGTCTAAATTATTTCCATTAGTTAGCATTGTTAACAATACATGCGCTTCGCGACACGTTTTAGATAATACATCAGATACTGTTACATTTGTAACTACTTTCCGATACATATCAATTAGGGCTAACTGTAGCAAATAACAAGCTATTCAAATTCAACAATGGTATATTAACACAATTCAACATTGTAGAATGATTATGATAATACAACTATAATATATTTAGCTAAAAGAAACAATATTGTAAACGTCGAACATGTTTCTAATATTTATACAACATTTCAGCTGAAGCTGCCAAGGTGCCTTCAAACCCTAGGAGAAAGGGCCCGAATCCACTGGAATCCATTCTAAAGGCCGACGATTAATCTTAACCATTGTATAATAACGTATTATTTCTTAAGCGACGTGTCAGTGCCAATACTTCTTCTATCTACTTAGAAAATACAGGGCATGGAAGAAGTATGTAAAGTATGTGTATGTTACAGTGGCTATGAGACTACCAGTGATATGTCGGTAAATTGTGACTTGATTGATCATCACAACTATTTTTAAATATGTAATTTAGTTAGTTAGTTTCTAGGTGACACATTTAAATATTTGATAATTAATATGCTATACTATTATTATAATTTATTAACTGTATTTAAGTGCAGTATTGTCTTGTAAATTGTCTATAGAGTGAGTATATTCAGAAATTACATAGCAGTGGCCAATAAATATAAAACGGTATAGTACTTTACTGCACTGGTCTTGTCTTGCAATATCAGCTTCATTACAAGCTGTTCTAGTGCAATATACCAGCGCCTCCAGGGCTGTATATAGACAGCCATTTGCTATGTGAAACTAGGATATGGTTTAGAAGGAGAACGATTAATTTATCCAGTTAAATATGTGTATTTTTATAAATAAACTTAAACTTATTGTATGTTGTATTAGATAGATATAAGAACAATATTTGTTTAAATTGTAAAATTTCTATATACAATGCGCTATTATAGTGCTTGATTTTTTGATTACTATTAAGAATTTCAAAAAGAGCATTATGCCAAAAGTTCACACATAAAACCTATACTGAGATAGCTTCACAATATATTTACTATTTAATTTCTATAATTTTACCCTGATTTTCATTTAGCACGCATCTGTATTAAAGATATTTATAGATTTCATAGTCAGTAACAAATATAAGAATTATGTGATATTTTCATTATTATTATTGCTTAATAAAAAATTTAATGATCAATGCTTCTATTATTGGTTTGGACAAACAAAGATTTTGCCTAAAAAGTTATTCAACATTGTATACCATAGACAGATCTCAGAACAGGTGCGACCTTTTAAAAGTTGATACAACAGGCACTCTTCAACAAAAGAATATTAATGGAGAAAAGATTCTTCAAGACTACGATTAACACTAGTGAGAAAAATAATGGCTGCGTAGTTCTACGTGCTAATTATAACAACGACTAGTGAACTGATTAACATTGTAAAAGATACATACTAATTTAATGTAAAAAAGTGCAGTATCATTTTTATATTATTCTACGCCGCAATACCTGACATTCCGATTGGGAAGTCCAAGTCGAGTTCACCCTTCAACATTGTCTTTGACACAAATAACAGTTCTTTTATATTCGTCGACGGTTTCGGTGAGGATCCTCTGGAAAATGCTTTCAAAGAGTTGGTTCTTGACGACGGCCTCGTCAGAGTGTAGAGCGGTCCACTCCGGCTCGCAGCGTCGCCATTCCGCGAATAATATATCATCGATATGGTCCGAACGTCTGGCTCCTACACCTGTAAATTCACCCCAAAATCTCATTATTACAAATTGCAATTTCACTACATAAACTTATTCATTACTACATTACTTATTCTGGTGATAAAACATTCGAGGCACACTTTTATTTAACGCTTCACACTCATAACCCCACACTAGCATTTTAAGATCCTGTATCGTGGGTACCATAGACACACATAAAGACAATTACACTAAAACCCACACCGAGAACAGAAATCTAAATTCATGATTTAAATTTCTGCCCCGCGTGAAATCGAACCCAGGATCCTTCGACTGGCATTTTAACCACTACACCATACGGGTCGTCACACTATTGGAGAAACGTCAATAAATAAGACCGTTCGTGCTTACCGCAAATTTTAAATGAGGGAAAATTTATTTATAAGTACTACACAACTCGACTCATTCTAAGAAATCAATTTTGAGTATGGTATCATGCCTACTTCATAATCACTGAAATAAGGCCAACAGTCTCTGACGTACGGTGCATTCATAAATATGTAATATTGTATCGATTTATTCACCGCAGGGCAGCAGTCAACACATCCCAGGTACTCAAACTCTATCACGACACGTTGGATTATGCAACATTAAAATGATTTACTTAAAAACATCTTAGAATTCAATGACATAAAAATTTTACAATGTGTTTAAGTGTACCGACGCTCACAAAGGATGACGTAAGTTACGATTTGTTGATATTTTTAAACCATAAACCTTTTAGTTTAATTATAATTATAAACTACAACTACGCGTCCGGTGTGAAGACATTGTGGTGAATAAAAATTGTAATGATGTTTCTACAGCCATTGTAATAACAAATATAAAAACGAAAAGTAAAAAATTAAGAGGAATACAAAAGAAAAGTTTTTAAAAGCTATTTATGCGTTTTAAGCATTTTTTCTTTTTGGTCTATCATAAAAACGGTAATACATAAATGACTATCGTTTGGTACACCGTGTATCTGATTGCTCGCTACATACTTTATAATACATTAAGAATGTGTCGTTCTGACATCAATCTTGTTGTTTATCTAAATTTATTTGTGTTCGTATTTTGAGGAATGGAATAAATAATAAATAAATATCTTGGGACAACTCACACACGGCCATCTGATCCCAAACTAGGCAGAGCCTGTGCTATGGTAACCAGTCAACGCATAAACATACAAAAATATTTTTTTGCGTAAATACATACTTATATAGATAACAATATACCCAGACACAGAACAAATATTCGTGCTCATCACGCAAACATTTGTTCTGGGTGGGGATCGAATCCACGATCTCCCGTTTAGCAGTCAGATTCGCTAACCACTAGACCACGAGGCAAGTCAAAGGCAAGCATACATATGAATATCCAAAAGAGGTCATTTATTTGCTTATACATTGGGTCACATGAAAATGTACAGTAACGTTCAACCTGATATCATATTTTTAGAAGTGTACTATATCACCTACGTCGACAATCTTTAATATGTGTATCTATAATGTATCTTAAAATGTATAAATATTAAATGATGTATAAAATGTAAGTAATGTATAAAACACAGTGTCAAACATTACATATCATTTTTAACATTTAGGTTTTTGAGCAAGTTGACACCAATGGCGCCTAATGCGCGGCCAGACGACATGTAAGTGGGCAATGCATCCACAGCTTTGGAAACGCTTGGCCACCTTAGTGAAGAGCACAAATATGGTCTTACTTGGGACGGCTTTCGAAAATCGATAAAACTGTAGTTACTAAAAGTCTAATATATTAATAGTATTTATATTAAGCTAATCTCACATAAAGTTACGTTTCATAAGTTATAAAAACTGCCTTGGCAGTATCAGCTACAGAAAGACCCTCGCACTTTAAGTGAGTTAGCCATAAAACCTTGAGTCGAGACGCTGAACAAAGTGACTTAGAATAGGCACAAAATCCTTAGTAAATTGAATGTGCCATCTATTTACATTTGTGTTCCTTTCCACAACTTTTAATACTTTTGTCTACTGTCACTTTAGCACTAAATTTCGAAAGCCGTACCAATGTTTCACGATGCAACATGTTCGAGAAACTGTGCTCTAAGTCACAAAAATTAATGTGCATAGCATAGTAGGTACATACGTACAGACAATGTATTTAGCAGCCAAGACCCCGCACTGCTGGATTGACGTTACATACCTCCGAATCAACACCTACCTACAATAAATATGCCATCAGCACTTAGTAAATGCTGAAATAGGCTGTATTATTTTTGTAAATGCATGTTATTTTCATTTCTGTCGAGTCTCTTATGAGCTTTCCATTCGAGTCTGGAAGTTGAGAATTGTAGTTTAAAACTTGCAGATTGAAACTCGTTGCGAATTCAACAGTTTTGAATTAGTTAAAATGCTTTATTCTTGTTCACTTTTCTTTGTTATTATCACAAACGAATATACGGTCGTTAATATAATACGGTCGTTTGTTAAATTTTTAGAACAATTGGTTTTTATTATCTTTTCATTATTTGACAATAAAATATTTTGATTTTCGCATAAGTTTCATTCTAGGAGGTTCCCAACTCCAGCAACTCGTAGGGCCTTCGACTAAGCACAACACACTGTACACTGCCATCCTATCTTCGTATAACACGCTACATCCCTTTATAGGCAACCGATCGTTCCGTCGAGCTCGTCAAGCTCTCACAATACCATCCAGGATCCCGAAAGGCCCGGGTCCGACTCAGACAAACGCGGCCATAAATGGAGACACGTTCAAGCTGTCATGGCATACTACCAGGCTCTCAGGAAAATAAAGAGGTTCGAAGCGAAACTGGACAACGGTAAAGCCGCATCGTTGTCTCACTTGTTTTATTATATTATCTATATATCATTGTTTGTTTATGGTTTCCGACTAATGTGTTACCTTCGTCTGTGTATAGGATGGTACTTTTAATCACTGGATATTGTGTGTTTTCTTGTGAATATTGTGTCTATAATCGTTTCACCTTCAGACAATTCTATTTTCCTCCTCTGATGTCGATCTATTAATGTTTCTTATTATTTCATTGCATCCGAATGTCGTATGATATTTCGATAGTTATGAGCCTAGAGGAGACTTTAGATGCAGTTTTAGATATATTAGTTTTAGACGTGGTTTCATAGAAACGACTCACTCATCCTCTTTACTCTACAGGCATATACTTTTTTATTGAAATTGGTTTTATGATTGTATATTGCGATGCCGCATGTCCAGAGGTAGATTTGTTTGCACGTGTCTTACTTGAAGTATTTTTGAGCTCAACTTTAAACTTTCCGATTGAGAATAAATTTTAACTGAAAAATGTTCAAAAATTCAAACTGCAGAAAAAATTAAGTAAAAACCTCATTTTAAATTCACAAAACTTGTAAAGATTACTTGACTTACACTTAATAAATAAACCGTCGATTGACTAATGAGCCTTCTAGATTACTTTCTAATTTCCTCCGATCAGAAATTAAAAGCATGGCTACTTCCGCTTACGTCCTACGTTTGATTTTTATAGTTTCCTTTTGTATAAATTTATTTTATCAAATGCAGAACAAAGTCGAATCAAAGATGGATGAAGTTGCGAACAACGGTGCAGCTTAGTTCCGCAATGCAGAAGAAACCGCCTCTGAAGAGAGAAGACTCTTTTTTGAAAAAATTCTCCACTCGACATATACCCGAAACTCAGGAAACAGTAAGAACTTTATCTTATTTAATAATAATAAATATTAAATATCTTGGGACAACTCACACACGGTCATCTGATCCTAAATTAGGCTACTAGGCCTGTGCTATGGTAACCAGACAACTGATAAACATACATAAATATACTTTTATTTGTAAATACATACTTAAATAGATAGCTTTTTTTTTTTATACCCAGACACAGAACAAATATTTATGCTCATCACACAAACATTTTTTCTGGGTGGGGACCGAACCAAGGACCTCCCGTTTAGCAGTTAGGTTTGCTAACCACTACACCACGAGGCCAGTCAAATGAATAACTATTACCTTTCTAAAACTGGTTCATCCACCAGTACATTGACCTGCGATTGAAGCACATTCAGGTTGGTCAACTCCAGTGTAGCTTGGAGACAAGTCTGCAGCATGCCCTGCTCCGTCTTCAACTGGGAGATGGATGAGCCAGTGTTTATCATGAGATCTGTGTTGGAGTCTGAGCTGGAAATGGAAAAAAATTTGAAGACTTATTATGACTGCCCTTTCTTAACTCATACCATCAAGTCAGTGGTATAGAAGATAGTAGGCCTCCGCCCAGGGAAGTAAGCCACACCCAAATCAACTGTAGTGCATGGTGTGGTTGCTGAAGTTCACTAAATAAAGGCAATTATCTTAGTCCTCAATAAACATAATTTTTTCTTTTTTATGTAAAAGGACTGGCAAACAGACATACAGGCCACCTGATGGTAAGTGGTCTTATGACTTAAGCCCATTGGACATGGTGGTGTGCGTTTGGGATTTTCCAAATATAGGACATATTTAGAATTAGTTTAGAACCCTGCTGTCCAGAATTTACTGGGTTATTAAAAAGAAACTTTAATGTCATCAGAATCCAATTTATATATCTTTCTAACAAAACAAGCAACAAATTAAAACAATTTTTTCTGTAAAGAAAAAGAATTGGTTTTCGAGACTAGAACTGAATTTCATCCAAATATCCGCTATAAAAAGTTATTTTTTTAATTAAGTTTTTTTTTACATGGGGAAATCCATCATGTATATCCTTTCTACCACGGGAGTGATAGAAGGGTTATGCCGGACTCCAACCGGCTAAAACCCCACGGTGTTTCTCTCTCTATGCTTTTTATAGGGACCACGGGTACGCTTTTGCATTCTTCCGCAGTCTCGACAGCGTC
>DWNH01000292.1:0-16489 GCA_018249895.1 Tiana niger
TACCATAGCACAGGCGTAGTTGCCTAATTTGGGATCAGATGACCGTGTGTGAGTTGTCCCAAGATATTTATTTATTTGTGTGATGAGCCATGGGGATCGAACCTATGACCACTCGTTTAACAGTCAGGTTCACTAACCACTAGACCAAGAGACCAGTCGAAAATTATTGATTTCTTTTCTCTATAAACAGATTTAACCCATCTTGATGCTCCAATAATAATTACTTAATTAAAACAATAAAGTCCTAATTAAAATATTAATAAATTCGTATCACAAATCATTTACCACACTTGGAGCGTAGGTAATGGCTAAAAATTTTAAGCGTAAAGCCTGTTACAAACTGCCGTAAACGCTGGCAACACCTAATTAACGATATTAAAATACGTCCGCGACCGCAAAGGAGCCTCGTGAACATTGCATTCGCACGTTGTAAGCAATAAAACGCAAGCGCTACCCTCCTTATTTATACGAATGAGGATTTTAAATTAACTGCGTAAAACAACCCCGGACGAGGTGCGGGATAGATGTGTGTTCCACTTGGGCTTTCGCTGTTGCACGATTTTTTTTTTTCTTGAATAAAAGTAATAAACGAGCGTGCAGACCACCTGGTGTTAAACGTTAAGTGTCCACTGGCAACTTCAGGTAGTACCTTAGTCCTACCTGAAATAGCAAATAGATGTGTTTCTACTGAGGACTAAGATCATTGCCTCGTATTTAGTGAACTCTGGTATCCACACCCTCTTTCCGAAACACAATAAATTGCTTTACGGTAGAATAGGGTGTGGCGGTGGTACTTCCGCGGGCGGCAGCAAATATTTTCATGCAGGTAATTTTTACTAAATTTATTCTCTAAACTTCTACTAAACTTCTAAATACAATTGTTTTCAATTCCTAAACAACAGAATTGAAAACAATTGTATTCAGAAGTTTCTTTTGGAAATGTAAAATGTCACAATTGTTTTCTGTTTTTTGTTTTTTGCAATAGGATATTATTTTTGAAACTATACAATTATTGCGGGGCGCCCATTGAACTGCTCCCCTTACATTATGTACTGTAAAAACATTTTCAAGAAGTTTAATTTCTCCAGACATAATAATTATCCTAAGTTATACAAGTTCTCTCCATCATTTTAATATTTCATACGAAAACATTTCATCACAATCATCAACCCATCAGTATTTCACTGCTAGGCGTATGGTTCCTCTCAAATTAAGAAGGATTAAGGCCACGATGGCCAAGTGCGGATTGCTGGACGAATACATTTTATTAATTTAAAAACTTAGGTGCAATGTAGAATGGCGCGTCGCTGTATCCCGTGTTCTTGGGAACAAGTGTGAACACTTGCTTCCGATATTTTAATATCTATAATAATATATCTTCGCTCGGTCACTTCGCCCACATTTAACATTAACCCTTCTCCCCTTCAAGCTTTATTGCCGATTTTACTCACATTGAAAATACTCTACTTTATTCCAGGGAATAACTGCATAAGTATCTTGTAACAGTACCTACCTAAGTATCTAGAAATAATTATCGTAATGATAAAATACATTTTATGCAAGTCTTGTTACGTTAATTTCCTCCACCGAAGAGCGACTGATAATTAATTTATCATACGTACACAATAGAATAACTAAAGACGTGTGCGAGGATCGAACCCGGATCCACCGGAATAGTAGACCGAAATTCAACCACTAGGCAATAACTGATCTAATTTGGTAAATTATATTACTTATCTACTACTACCCTTCACCACCGACCAACCTGCACTTAACCAACATAGTCAACTAAGACCTAAAAAACCCTCTCACCCGAGATGACGACATCTAATACTGATACTTCTATTCAAGATCACATATCATGATACAGTACCGGAATCAATGATCCATTTTATTGAGTAGAAAGAGTTATGTAGTTACGGCGCCCTGTCGAGGGCGCGCTCCTATCAATCATTGAGGCTTTTTTGAATTTAATAAAATAAAATTTGTATTTTGTCATCGCTGCTCCCTCGCGCTTTTTAGCAGGGTCGCATTCTGAAGATTTTAAAATGCTGCAGTATTAAACGTTATCTTCCTGCTTATTTAAAAAAATTTCTAATAGGAAGACGATTTAAAGATTCCATTTATTTTCCTAAGAAAAACTGTTTTTAAAGTATGTTAGAAGTGTGTACGTTCCAGTATGTTAATACTACAAAATAACGAATATAATTTATGTAAAAGTAAATCTTTACATATAATAAAACTTTAACTAAACCTTATTTCTACAGTGAATATAAAAATGTTAATTTTAATAAATGATGTAGAGACCATATCTTAGATTTATGAAGTTTATGGAATTAAATAGTTCAAGATCTTCTTAACAAAAAATTACACGTGTTTTAAAATTTATTTCTATATTCTATATTTGATAATTGGGCGCCAAAAAAGTCGATAGTCGATTTTTTATTTTTCAAAACTTAAACTGTAGGTGTTCTGTTTGACTGTGTTTTTTTTTCTTTTTTATTATTCCCTCTTCCTCTTCAAAACATTCTATTTATCTATAATTATAAACAAAAATAATGGATATAAATTTTACTCCTTAATTTTTCTAATGCAATAATTTAATTATTTTGTATAACTAAGCCAAATTACTTTTTAATTCTATTGAAAATAGGCCCGTTGTTTTTCTTTCATTTTTGAGTAATTAAACCAGTTAACAATTTTATCTCGTCATACTTCTCTCAATAGCACACTGATTCTAATTACTTATTGTATATAATTATTACCCGAAATTTTATTCCTTTTTTCAGATACAGTTAAAGCGTAGTTCGTCCCTGGTCCACAGCAGGAGCAGCGTGGCGGCAATGCAGCGCATCTGTCACCGCGATGCCCGTTCTGCTCCCAAACCTTCAGCTTCAAAAGACATATTTTTGTTGAGAAAATCTGACAATCCTTTATCGAATTTAAAATATAATCTAAACTGATACAATATGTTAGCACGTATAAATCATTGTAAAACAGGAGGAAATAGTCAACCTTCATTTATTTATCAAGGGTAATAGCCAATTTGTATATAAAAATAAAATGACAATTCAAAGTTAATAACAATACATAATTATATTATAATACCATTTAATATCCGTATAAACTAACCGGTATTACCGATATTATATACTTCCCATTCTTGTACAAATAAAAAATCTTCATTTCAATAAAATTAAGTTTATTTAATTATACTTACTATTATATTTACTTAATATGTACTTGACGGTTTACAAAAAATATCATAGTGTAACCACAAAATTCGGAGTCTCTATCATATATAATTATTTACAATAAATAGAGTGAATATTTAATATCACAGACAAAAGTGTATTTAACATCAAGTCTTTTCTGTTCTCACCAAATTATGATTAATTTATTTCGTAGTATCGCAAAATCTTTTCAAACATGTATTTATTATGAATGCATCAAAGCCGACAGGCCTCCGATCGCAATCTCAGTTACCTCCTCACTTAACATACGAGACACAAACTCACACACGTCTTGTAATATAAACACTGCAACCCAACGATGGGCGTAAGTAAAAACACAATAAAATAAATCGGCAAGTATGCGTACCCAACGTGTTCAATTTATCGATTTAAATTTAACTCTAAAATATTAATAAAAGCTTGCATGTCCTTTGAACTAATCTGCACTAAATAATAGAGTTAGTGCAGGGCCCCAGGTACTACCTCCACATTGTGCGTTGCGTGCTGCTAAAAAAAGGTAACCACCACACATAATATATATCGATACATTCGAAATGTTTCGAATAGAATGGTGTGGGTGGCGATAAACTTTAATTAGAAGAAGTAATCTGACTCATCAGGAGTAAACATGTATTCATGTACTTTAAATGGGACTTAAGTATCTATAATACTATTTTAGAAAGAATGTATATGTTTATAGGCTGCGTTGACCATTTAATATCAGGTGGCTCATATGCTCATGTTTTGATACTTCTAATATTTATGATTTTTTATTTGACTGGCCTCGTGGTGTAGTGGTTAGCGAACCTAACTGCTAAACGGGAGGTCGTGGGTGCGACCCCCACCCAGAACAAATGTTTGTGTGATGAGAATGAATATTTGTTCTGTGTCTGGGCGTAAAAAAAATTATCTATTTAAGTATGTATTTACAAAAAAAAAATATTTATGTATAAACATAAGTCGTCTTATCTTATATATTATCAGATTACCATAATAGCACAGGCCTAGTTGCCTAGTTTGGGATCAGATGACCGTGTGTGAGTTCTCCCAAGATATTTATTTAAAAAAAATATATATATATAATAAAAAAAAACTTTTATATGTAATGTATGTTTTAAATTTCACATGAATAGATGAATATAGAATGTTTCTATCATTATAGTGTTCTTAGTTTTCTTTTATCGTTATCCTTTACTCAATGGATTATATAATATAATAAATTTAATTCGATTTATTCGCAATCGCTCATCACTAACCCACCGACAGCAATCGACACGCTCCGTAGGTCCGGGGTATTACTTGAAATACAAAAAAGGGTTATTTTCTCAAAATGTATAGCGTACGCCGCGCCGCTGCTGCACCAGTGCTGGGCCAAAATAATGATTAATGATCGCAAATAAGCGGGTGAGTGTGGCTCGAGTCGGCACAAAAAGTGGCGAGTGCACCGCCGAGGTGCAGTGAACCGGGCGGCCGGCACCAACACAGCGTTGAGCTCTGCAATTGTTGTATAAATAGATACTTTGAATACCTATCAGGTATGCTGTAGTTCATTTTATAGTTAAAAATCTCTCTGTTCAGATCGAGAGACAATGTGTGTCCGAATTTTTCGGATATAGGTAGGAAAACTTTTTTTTATTTTGTTTTGTTAAAAATAACAAAAGGTTTTGTATCATTCTATCAAAATACTTATGTAAATAGATTAATAGGCAGTTATACTTAGATACCCAAATTAATTAAACAATTACTTCCGTCCTTGATCTAATTCCACACCAGGAAAAACGTGCAAAATAATTCGCTAGATTTAATTAAGTTTGGTCTGAGTCTGCGTGAGTATTAATCAATTTGTGTAATTAATTTGGAGGCGATAGGTGCGTCAGACGCAGGTACCGACAGGTGGGCGCAAATCTACAGGAAACGGCCTAATTAGAGCCTTCCGTCCGCTGCTGCCAGAGCCTGAAACGGGATCATGGATTAAACAAATGTACCGTTTATTCATCGAACATTAGTTTCATATCTGTCTGTCTTTAGAACGCACTCATTTAACAGCATATTTATATTAGAATAATGTTAAAAGGCACTTAAATTGCCTTAAGGTTTTACATGAACCATTTGATATAATATGCCTCTTTAAAGTGAATAATTATTTACAGATCTCTGCATAATATACACTAGATGAGGCTGTTTTAGTTAAATACTTTACTTGACATATTTTTACTTATTTAAGTAGGTATCAATAGGTAGGTAGCGATCAATAATAAATTTTAAGACAGTGGTGTACGTAATGTGTGCAATCAACACATAACACAGCAAATAAAGGCGCGGGCTATACGTAAGAAATAATTATCTATTATTATAGGATTCCAGTAATGTACCTAATAAGCTGCATATTGTTCTCTCACATGATCGCTGGCCATCCATATTAGTTACCATGGACTATGGACTTTAGCTTTAAACCATTCCTCATCTTTGAGAGAAAACCTCTGCCGAACCTCACTGCTTGTTATTTGTTCAAGATGTTGCATCAAATTTAGTATGTCATAGATGATATCAGGCGGTGGTGGATCCAGGGGCGAGGGGCTCAAGGTGTTCAAGTCCCCCCTAAGCATCTGCGTCCTCCCGTGACAAATATAAAATTAAATTTGTTATTCTAATTAAATTTTTTAGCAAATTTTACACTACCTAAAGTACATTTTTATTATTTTTCCTTAACTTAAAAAATATTGTTTTCTAGTTGATAAAACTTACCCTCACCTGGGTCAATCCCTCTTAAACGAAAATCCTGAATTCACCAATGTTATGGAGTAATAAAGGAGTAATAAAGGTAGGTAACAAAATATTTTCCTCATAGGTATTTATGATATAATGTCACATCGTAACCTCAACCTCAGTCGATGTAAAGATGGACTACACTTGGCCTTCGCTCAGTTAATAGCTTCGGTAATTCTGCTTTATGTAATAAGACAAAAACTACAATCCCGATTATAACGACAAACAAAATACCGTAGCTTATATACTTACTTATGCCACATAATTATGTACACTGGTGAGATAAATTGCACCTGCTTTATGTAAACGAATTACATTGAATAAATTATAGAAACAACTTGAAGTGGACTGGGTGAATATAATTATAACTAGAAAAATAAATGAGATGTAATTTTTATTTTTTATATATTACCTGCTTTAATCTAACATTGTGACGTGTTATTAAGTATAGCACCTTAGCTACATATTATAATTTATGTTAAGTTTAATAAAGCAAGTTAATATTTAAACATACAAGCATCGTTTTGAAGTCTACAATTAATCTGTTCATTTTCTTTTTTTCTTATTTCTCGTTTAATACCTAGGTAAGTTGCGGAGATGGCATACAATGTCGGCTCAAATTTACATATATATGTATGTTATATGTATGTTATAAAAGAATAAAGATTAAATACTCCTGTGAAGTCCCAGAGAAAAACACGTTTCATATAACTTGCATTTTAAATACAGTATTTTGAAATTTTGTTTCTAAGTGTCGAAGGAATTATCGTCTTTTTAAATTTCTCTAGAATTTGAAGTTAACTCTGAGATTCCTAATTCCCTAACAACTTATTATCAAAGTAGTCCCTGATTGAAAAAGGATTAGGAACCATTGATTTGAACTCTACCTGCAACCATACCTGTCTGATAGTGATAGTCATAATACGATGCTGAAACTGCACCTTATCACTCTACTATGTAAAAATGATTCTCGTAAAGTGACACACAGAAAGATTTAAGCGCATACAATGTATATACTACTAGATGTCCTTTGAACTTCGTACCATCGATTAGTGATAACAGTTGTCCATGCCGCAGCTAGTAACATCGTCCATTGAAGGTAATTGAAGTGGCGATTCGCATACAAACCTACCATCTTAAACTTTTTCGGTTGTTCCTTTAAGTTTTTCCGAATTTTAATTTATTCTTAAATTACGCTGTTATAGAGGCGAACAAGACAAAAAAGAAACTATTGGGAGACTAACGCACGGCAAATGATTTTTATATAGATTCAGTACCGCAAGCGACATGCATCGCGTGCATCAATACGTGGTAATGCTACACAAGCCGTGCCACGCACCATGCGGTATGGCGTTTAAAGTCTCAACAATAATTCAACCTTCCGCGACTTTTCTCCATATGCTGTTATTGTCGCTTGTTGAAATATTCAAGACAATTTCGTCCTTTTTTAATTCAACTTTAAGTCAAAACAAAACAGAGCTTCGCTGTTCTTTAATTAAATTTTAAGCCGCCTTTGTTTATTTATGGTGTTTTATAAATCTTATAAAAACAAAATTTTGATAGAGAATATGCTACTTAATGTGATCGGAGAGATTCTACCGCCACACACATTTCTACCTATATATACCGGTAGATGATAAATATAAGGCGATTATGTTACAAAAAAGTTGCAAGCTTCTAGATACGGTATAAATAATATTCAGGATATACTGCAGGCTGCAAGTATTACACTCATCACTGGCCATGGTGGCCTGAACACTTGCGTGTTTATTTCTTAAAATAATAATGTCTAAAATATAATGTCTATTATCAAAAACAATTACCTCCTACTGGGAAATCTTAAACAGTTTGATTGCGGATAAAGGCCGCAGGTTTGGCCAAGCGTTCTTGAAGTATTATAGTTTTACAGCAAGTAACAAATGAGTGGCTCTGGCATACAATTTAAGAAGTATTTCCATTTTACATTTCTTTACAAACGTATACTGGAAAGCAATGCAATGTAACGATATGTGAATATCTGCTTATGTATAACACAAGTAAACTACTAGCCTCGTCACATATTATTATGACAGTTTAGTGGTTGACAGTCCGCCGCTGCACCGCATCTGACGCTAATGAGCCCTAACCCTTTGGACACATGTCGCGTAATATGATGCTAAATTATACCTTATCACTCGACACTCGACATTTTTGAGAATTGTACCTTTTTTTTACTACTCGTAAAATGCAGCTACCCATCATACACACACTTTGCTTCTGAAATCTTTATACCAATAACAATGAAACAAAAACGAGACAATATCATAGGAGCCTTCTTCATCAAATAAGGCAACTTGTTAAAAAGCTATCACTGCATAAAAAATATAAATATACCTATGTTTTTATTTTAATAAAAGTAGCAAACGAGCATGCTGGAGCAAGTAGTCACTGCAACCCATGGACATCCAGTTGCAATTTCAGGCAGTGCCTTAGTCCTACCTGAAATTGCAAATTGATGCGTTGCTCTAAATATACTTATTAACAAAGAAAATAACTAGTTCTATAGGTTAGATACGAAAAGAAACAAATATTAATGTTAAATACAATAGCTATATTTATAGCATCAATTTAATTAAAAATAGACCACAATAAAAAGGAACGACAACCTTCTGCAATACGGCTTAGTGTTGATTAATTCGCGCTTGTTCTAGGAAAGCGTAGAGTACACGCAACCGCATATTCCTCGTTCTTAATAAAGATTAACGCAAACACGTCATAGAAAAATTATCAGTAATTACTAGCTGGCGTCGCCTCGAACCGCAGAACTAATGTTTCCCGCTGAAATAATTTACATGCAGCCGTTATTGAAATCCTACTATTATCGTTAGGTACCTACTAGTGTAATAAATTTCTTTTTTTTCTGCATTTGAAACGGTACTAGCACGCAAGCTGTCTGCTTCTAATAAAAATTGCGTCACCGTTTAAAGTACAAAGTTCAAACAATGCAAGGAAAATCTTAATCGAACGTTCCAGTCAGACCACCAATACTGAGCTCTCAAGCCTTGATAACGATTGACTGATTGTAACATTAATGGATACATTAAACACATCTTACTTCCTAAATTGAAAGGGGATTAAGCTAAATGCGCTTGTCTAAAATTAAAAAGAATACCTATATATAAATCTCTTCATAAAATTAACCTTACTACTATTCATTTTCTTTCTTTTCGAAATATCAGATTTGTCCCTCAGTTGACAGCCCAAGAGTCCTCTTTTGTCGCCTTTTTGAAAAACCTTATGGGAACCTCACCTCAGAGAGGTTACTCAAAAACTTGCAAGAACTTATACACGTGAGTCAAAGGCGCAATGGGTCTATAATTCTTCAGTAGGATTTTGCTGCCCTTTTTAAAGAACAGTACCACTACGCACTGCTCCTGCACCATGTGTCCGGGGTGATTTCGCTGCTAATGACGGAATCAAATAGTTTTTGGAGCGTCTTAGATACATGAAAGATTGAGATACGCGAATAAATAATGGAAACAAATATACGATTCTTGGATTTCACATGACTTTTTGTGTATTTTAAATTATTATATTATTTTATATATATTATACAAATATAGTTTTAGTGAATGACAATCAAATTTCAGTCAAAAGACAAGCACTATGATTAGTCTCTAATAAGTAAGTTTAGCTGCAAATAAGCATTTTTTTATTGTTAGATTTCACATGATATATTAGATCTCATCATCAACAGCAGCCTCGTCGAACTTAGTCTGAAGCGTGCTAAAGAAAAAACCAACGAACGCTTCCTCTTACACCAGTAATTGGAATAATTTGCACACAATCGCGTAAATTAATTAGTTGCAATGTTTTACCATCTCATTACGGTAATAATTATAGCATTACTGCAGTGTGATACATAGCTATTAAGCATCTTCGTCACGATACCCGCATTATTCATTTCTACAACCTGTAATCATTTCGCTGGCGCTGGAAAATTAGCACTTTTTAATTCAATTATGGCACCTCGGCTTCGTTTTTCTTTCTTATAGTAGAATAAAAGTGCAAAAATTAAAATTGCTAAGTTATAGCGCATAAATCAATTTACAGGAACACGTAATGACACGTATAATTCTACTTTTAATGTAAGGTAACTATTGCTAAATAATCAGTGAGAATCATTATCAAAATAACTTTTCCATCACAGAACATGAGTCCGCGTGAGATAAAATAATATTTTATATTCTGTGGTACTGTTGTAAATTTTAATAGAAGAATATCTATTATCTTCTAGGTAAGTGTTTCTCACCTTCAGTCTAACTAAAGATTGCTTTCCGCTTACAGCAGACTTGGCAATTCGTTGATTGGAGTCTTAGCAGGGCGATATACTGCAAAATTACATAAATTGTT
The DNA here is from genome assembly GCA_018249895.1 of Tiana niger. Classification (NCBI taxonomy): domain Eukaryota; kingdom Metazoa; phylum Arthropoda; class Insecta; order Lepidoptera; family Hesperiidae; genus Tiana; species Tiana niger. The sequence continues at coordinate 10,392 of DWNH01000292.1, forward strand.
TGTAAATATATGTGTAATCATTGTACTTTTGTAGGTATTTGAATCTTAGGTTAATTTATTATGATAACTCAGTATGTTTTTCTGTATGCTTTACACTGAAAATTGTAATAGATTCTCCATGAATTAATGATCTTAAACCATAAATACATAAATAGCGCAATGAATAAAAATAAACTTAAATTTTTTTAATTTAATTTTTACTCTAATACAAGACTTCTAACTAGACATTAACAAAAATAAAAATATTTAAATATAATAGCTTATATCATTACTACTTTCTCATATTTGCATACCTACCCGCGTATTATTTGAGTGAAATAAACAATTTTCACACATTACATACAAAGGTTGTGGGAATCGCTTTCCCGCAAAACTTTCCACTGCGATGGTAAAGATACGCGGGTGAAACTTTTCTTATGTACCACACTTGGCTAGAGAAATAGGAGTTAATGTGCAAAACGGGCTTTGAATAGCTGATGGCCGTGGATCGTTCCTTAGAATTCTTAAATAAGTTTTTAACGTTATTTAATTATTCGTTTTAGCCTCCTGTTGAATATTCAACAGCTACAAAGCTACTGCTCGGTGAATAAAGCGGTTATTAGCATTTATTTACCGTCTTCTAAAACGTAGGAGGTTATGTTCTAGTGGTTTTTTTATTATTATAATACTACTAGCGACCCTCCCCAACTTCGCACGGATGCAATGTAAGTACTAAAGTACAGTCATTGGCGAGCGATTAATGACATTGTTGTAATAATTAGAACTACAGGATGAGCAGTAATAGCCTTGTGGTTGAATTTCGGACTAACGTTCCGGTGGATCCGGGTTCGATCCTCGCACGCACCTCAAATATTTACTGTATTATGTGCGTATTATAAATTATCACTTGCTCTTCGGTAAAGGAAAACATCGTGAGGAAACCTGCATGCCTGAGAGTTCTCTATGACGTTTTCGAAAGGTATGTGTCCATCAACCCGCACTTGGCCAGCGTGGTGGACTATGGCCTAAATCCTTCTCATTTTGAGAGGAAGCCCGTGCCCAGCAATGGGACAATGATGGGTCGATGAAGAATACAGGACATCTTTGAAAAAATGTTTACAGCAGAATAAAAACTCCCAAAATTCTGCTTTATTAGGAAACATTGCCTTGTAATGACTTTTTAATATTTTGAATGATAATGAAAACCGTATCAAAATCCGTTCGTAGTTTAAATGTTCTAAGTGTAGAGACAGACAGACGCGGAAAGTGCCTTTGTTTTACACTATGTAGAGATTTTGACGTCAATTACTCTTATCCGATTTGCGTCATTCTTTTTTGTTTCATAATATTGCGGTGGTGGTTAGATATTGCGAAATAAAGCTATAACTATTAACAAACGGCAACAATGAACTTTATAGTCATAACGTTTTGACTGATTTTGATGATTCTTTTTTTAATTCGAAAGAGGGAATACACTAAGTCTCCTATAAATTTTATTTATTTTTAATTTTGGACTTCGCAAGGGTACCAGGAGATTCCTTAACTTTGAAATTGATAGCGATAAAGGTATTTTTATGTTTAAGATTATTTTAAACTAGGATACGGCGATAAAATTATTTAATTAAAATAATCTTATCGCATACGAAAGAAGATAGATAGTATGTGTAGGTATGTGCTTTGTCCATGTTAAAGAAGGGAATTGCAGAATGCACTGAATAATTTTGATGTAGCACTGCAATGTAGAATACCAAAAATTTTAACAATTAAAATTATACTACTCCTACTGCTTATATAGGATAACATTTTTAGGGAACGATTTTCTTTTTCAAGTTTCTTACGGAAGCAGTTCTTCATAAATATGCAAAAGAAAAACTTTTAATAACTGAAGCAAAAAATGTGAGTGGTTCAAAAATTTAAAAGATCTCAGGTCGGTTTAACCATTATAAGTATGAGTTATATTATATTAGTGGTATTGAATATCCTCCTCTTTAAAAATAGTAAATATAGCATACCTATCTAGCACACATAGCATAATCTTTAATAACTCTTTGGTTTTCTAAAGATACACAGTCATCACAAGTGATATTTTAATTCTTCAACAAATATAAAATTCAATTCAAAGGCGCAAGCCGAATATCAAATGTAAAGCCATCGAAATCACCACTCTCAAATACGCTTTAATATAACTAAGGCAGTCTCAAACTCTGAACTCGGTGTCGAGTGAGAAAGAATCGTACGTCGGCAGGGTGTAATTAAGACGGCCACCCAGCGCACGACCCCGAGGCCTTGACCGACAACCGACAACCCTAATGAGTTCACCGCGACTAGCGACTGCACCATAAGCTATCGTTCGTTCGAAGTTCGTTTCATCGCTGAACAAACTTGAAGATTATTGATACGATACTATGATGAAATATACAAAAAATGTGCCTGGCGAGATGCGAAACATCCAAACAACCAAACAATGGTTTAAAAAATACGCATGAAAGCAAATATTAACGGTTTTCTAATATCTAATAAATATTACCTAATAAAAATATGATAAAATCAAAAACAAAATATTTAGATTTTCTTTACAAGAAAAAAATCATTTTTTTTTAAAAATACACATAAATTTAATACGAGTATATAAATAAGATAGACTCAGGTCATAAGTAAACTTAGGTCTTTCAATCAATTTATTTTGTAAATATTTATTATTTACGAGTCAGGCGCCGCGACGCGTTGCCACGTCAGCAGCCGATCTGACCCACCGCATTACATATTTTACATCAATAAATGTACTAATCTTCATACCAATAGGTATATCCTAGATGGTACACTTCATTTACACAAATATGATTTTATTTTTATCAAAGAATCAAAAGGCTAAGCGGGCCGTTTTATATACGAGTAGGTATGTACTTAGTCAAACTAAGCCCATAGACATGCACATACAAACTCGTGATTTGTAAGTAGATACGTAGCTTATCTAAAGGTTAAAATAGTCGTTTTGATATTTCGGTCTGCCGGCATCTTTTAATGTATAATTTCTTTTCTGTCTGTAACATAGTCCTTTACCACGGAAGAAACATACGTGTCAGTCGTACCACTCACAAAGACTAACTCTACCACCTCATAAAAGATTATATGTTATTATCATTAAAGTCCATTTTAAATTCTACATACACAAACCAGAAACAAAGGAACACAGGTCGCTCTACGACCAGATGGACTGATGACCTGAAGAAGCTGGCTATAATAGCGCTAGAAGATAAAAGGAAACCGTTGAATTGAGAGGGTGCAGAACAGAACGGAGTAGCAGCAAATTGATAAGATCTGCAGTGGACATTTAAAATGGATGGAGGGATACCAAAACCACTGGCTAAACTTATATCTCGTCAAGTTCGACCTACTCAATAGCTTTTCTATATATGCATTTTTAATAGCTTACTAATATAATAGACCAATATAAGACTTGCCAGAGAAAATATATGGAAAAAATTTATAATCCAAAAATATCTAACATTTTCAGGCTTTTGGCTACCTAGACACTAAAGTGATATGATGCCCTATTATTATTTCATATTTAATTTCACATCTTTTCATATTTTAGGTAATTGCCGAAATTCACTAAACTTACGTAGGTACATTGTATGTATATGAAGTAATAACAAAAAACACTAATATTTTAAGTACCTACTCAGGTATAGGTACATATATGTACATATATCTACCTATCTAAGAAATCTATAGTTTCATGTTAGTCCTGAGCAATTTATTTTCCGCAGAATAAAATACAGTTGATGGAACTTTTCCATCCAGCTAGTTAGGTAGATATTTTATTCAGATTCACGGTGCTTTATTTCAGTCAGGGACGAAATTGCGACGAAACGTAGAGACGAATACGACGCCATATTGTTGCATTGCATTTCTCATGCAATGTCCCGTTCGCTAAACAAAAATCAAACAACAAAAGGAAAATACCGACGAGCCGGTTACCAAACTTTTTTACTTTATTTCAGCGACTAGCACGAAGCGACTCTGACGGAACCGAAAGGTACTAAGTCGCTTCCAATGCTAAACTTAAATCCTCCGTACATAAAAGGCTTAACTTTCTCAAAACAGGTTTTCTTTAAAGACGTTTTGTTTTTCAATATAAAAGCTCCGACGCGAGAGCTCCGCCTACACTTGATTTAAAATTAGAACTCTTGCGTGACAAACGCCGGTAACTTCAAATTATATGCTAAAAAGTTAAACTTTATTCGCAGGTGATAGGGCACAATATTCCTCGATAGTTTATCTGTCGTAAGGTGGGTTGCTCCGTAAACGCCACTGGCCCAATGGCGTGCCGTGAAACAAACAAGAAATATGAGGTCGAGCGAGACGACGCTATTCAACGGGTGAAGCATTACAATCTCGGTAGAGTTCGAGAACTAAAAACGTAAGTTTTTAAGGCTGCCATAGCATAGAAAAAATTCAAAAATTACGTAAATATAGTTTTAGAATGTGACATTATAAGAAATAGTTAAAAAAATAATATTTTAATGTTTAATAACTTAGACTCACAAACGTCATGTAACAGAGACAAAAAATACACCTGCGCAGAATGGTTGATAAGGACAAAAGATCTATTTTGTAGACGCAACGAGGGGCTGATTGGTCTTATACGGCACGATTAGTTGTTTGTATTTTAATCTGTATCGAAAGGTGGTAAAGTTCGATTTTATTTGTACGTTATTGTACGTTGTATTGTTTTAGAATGTTGAGTTTTATGGAAATGGGCATGGCGGCAAGCGAGCAGTGACGATGCGTTTAGTAGACAGTTGACAGTCGCCACGCCACACTGACATTCCGATAGAGCTGATAACAATATCTAGTGTTGAATATTTTTTGCTGATTCTCCCGCGGTGCGTGTTTTGACGTTTGATTGGACACAAAGTGTACAATAATATTTGAGAAACAGATAAAAACCAAGTGATTGAAGTGAAGTGTTGTGACGAATTTATAAAGACTTATAACCAGTGTGTGGGACTTTTATTAAAAAGAGTGAAGTTTTAGTTGATAGCTACAAAAGTAAGTGCCTTCTTCATATTAGAATTACGTAAAATATTTTTATTTTAGTAAAATGTTACGTAACACTTAAGTAAACAAAAGCAATGTACCTATGAAGACAAAGTTTAATGTAAAGATTTACAACTGCGGTTTAGATATCGCTCTAATACCTCTTATTATTACGAAAGTTTCTATTCTTGTTTCTTAATAATATTTTAAGCGCGCCTTTCAAATTCTAAAGGCATTATATTATTTTTAAAGCTATACATGTTTCTAATTACCACGTTTTTATTTATTCAACGACTCTTGCCTTAAAATGTAGGATGTATAGCTTAAAGCTTCTACTATTAGACATGTAGTATATTAAACTCATTTAAAATGCGTACCTATTAAATATTTTAAAGGTTATTATGCCACAATCAAGATGCACTAAAGTATCTTAATAGATACATATATAAAGTAACTTAATAAATAGGTATACAAACTTGAAGACATGGCTATATAAATGAAAATTAAATATTTGTTAAAATAATATTATTTCACTATTAAAGGTTTCATATAAAACTTATACTCTGTTTAACAGCTTGGCTAGGCCACTTAATTCCCACTTGCGGGTAGCTTCTCGCCACACTGCAAAGATTTAATACGCTTTTTAATGTAAATTAAAGGTCTTATAGTATTTTAGTAAAATAACATGGCTTCCAGTGTGTTGTTCAGCAGAATCATCTAATATAGCATCTACACCTATGTGGGTAAAGGAGCAATCCATCATCCAGTAAAGCAAAGCAATATCTTGTTCACCTACTTTGACAACAGTGTGGAATACCCACAATATATAGTGCTGTCTACAAAACTGTGTAAATAAATTAGTATACATATCTTGTGACAACTCACACAAGGTCATCTGATCCCAAATTAGGCAGAACCTATGCTATGGTAACCAGACAACTGATAAACATACATACATATTTTTAATATTCATGCCCATCACACAAACATTTGTCTTGGGAGGGAATCGATTCCACGACCTCCCATTTAGCAGTCAGGTTCGCTAACCACTAGACTACGAGGCCAGTCTAGTTTAT
>DWNH01000293.1:0-16479 GCA_018249895.1 Tiana niger
CGCAAATAGATGCGTTGCTACTTCTGAAGACTAAGATGGTCGCCTCGTATTTAGTGAACTCCGGCATCCACACCCTCGTTCCGAAACACAATAAATTGCTACACGGTAGATTTGGGTGTGGCGGTGGTACTTCCCTGGACGGCAGCCTACCACCTAATAAACCAATTACGATCTTTTTAAAAACACGAATGTACTCGTAAGGCCAAAAATGTGTTCCCATATAAACAAAAATATAGTCCATTTCAAATGATCAAATTACCTAAGGACTGATTGATTTTTGTTTTTCTATAAACTAATCTTAAACTTCACTTAAGATAAATTTCTATAAATTAGCTAGTTCATGAAAAATATAATTATAATATCTCTGTGCAGAACGTTGATTATTTACAAAACTTATTTAATCTAGATGCTACTGTATTGAATGGATCTCGATATTGATATTGATATTGATATCCTATCCACTAATATTATAAATGCGAAAGTTTGTGAGTATGGATGTATGTTTGTAACTGTTTCACGACAAAACTACTGGACGGATTTCGATGAAACTTAACAGTAATATAGTTTATACAACGGAATAACATATAGGCTACAATTTGTAATGATTTTATATCATTTTGGTCGTAATATAACGATACATGTCAATTAAGTTAAGACAGATAGCGCCAATGTCATTCCAATGAATTGCCGTGACAGTTCATGAACAGTGAATAAATGAAATATGCTTAACATACGATGTTATATATATTTTTAAAAATACGCCAATATTTTTGTTCCATCGATATTACTAATTATTATAATCGTATTACCTCCAATATTGGTATAGAGCAAATCATTAAATTAGGATTTCAATGCTTCGTAGAATGATGTAGACTATTTTAATATGTAAAAATATGTTGATATGAATAAAGCTACGTATGACGTATTATTTTAATTATAAAAATAATTACTGACATACACGTATACTTAAATTATAGCTTATATAATCTTATGGTATTTTCTGGCGCAAGAAATATAAATTTATACGGATAAAGATTTCAGGATCAATCGATTTACGAACTTGAATTTCAACGTATGTACTTACTTTACAACATGAATGTTATAATTATTATTTTAACTTAATTAAAATTTTATGACCCTCATAATATTGCTGCACAGGTAAAGCCACTGTACCTATACCTAGTATAACTAATATAACAAGAATTCCAACATAATCCAACATGAAAGTAAACCAGGATCCGTATCCCATGCGAATAACTGCAGACTAAGTTTCATTAAATATATATTAATCGAACTTTTGCTATACATTAATATCCTCAGAGGCACTAAGAACTTGTTACGGGATCCAGTTAATCCGTTTCTGAGATTTATATCATTCCGCGTAGGTAACGCAGTGCGGCTACAGTCTACAGTCTACGATTCTACTGCGCTACGGTTCGTAGCTCGTAGATACCCATATATGCCACCACTGTGCCATGCTACGACGTACTATGAGAATGCCTTTAACTAGCGAAATGTCGGAAACAGTTTTCTATATTGTAATTTAAGACACCAGTGTAAAATATAACTTCACCTGTCTATTTAAAACAAAATATATACTATAAAGGATGCTATTCTGAGGTTTCTTTATTTGGTGAAAAATTCAAATTACCACTTGGTTTCGTCGCATGTTTGTATTATCGTAAAGCGATAAAAACGCTAAAATAAAGTAATAAATGTTGCGATGAAACACGTTATTGATATCAAAAACCGATAACTTCTATCATTACAATGTAAGTGAATAATACTTGGTGTTAGTGTCAATTATCTGTAACAATCTATCAGAGCGAGTGATGGATTGAAATATTAAATTTTCATTTTTTGAAATAAAACACACAATTTTTTCCTATTTAAATTGTCTTGTTAACGTCACTTAAGCTATTGTTATTTGTTCTTAACTAAAGCAGAACCTATTTCAACCGAAAAGTGGTTTATGTTAATAGACTTAATATTTCGCTGTATATGGCTGAAATAAAGGCTTATTCGACATGAGAGTATACACGGTACATTGCTCCTTGTATGGGGATTGTTGTCTAAGAACGAGTAAGCAAATAAAGTAATACGACAGGCGTATCACCTGGCGCCGAGTGCGGCCTTCCCACGCGTTCTAACGTTTTCACTTTGCTACGGTAAACGCTAATTTGCTTTTATTCCTATTGTACGCAGTTATTTCGGTTGCTAAGCTTCCTTTAAATGCAGATAATCTCTGCTTAGTTTGTTGTATCCGAGTACGTTTAAAACAATGAGTTTGTAGATCCGATTCCACTTGCTTACTCTAAATATACTTGTTCACGTAACTTATTTTAAGTGGCTTATGAGAACAGATACTAAGCTCCTGCTGTAAAACTATTTTACTTCGTATATACAACATATTTGGAATGAGAAATGTTAGCATATACCTACAGGTTTACTATTCGATTTATAAATATTAAGCGAATTATTATATAGAAATTGTAAACTTAGCAACGAATGTTCATAAAATGTTGGCCTTATTTATCGCTGACGCTTTCGCATAAGATAAGCCGCGTATTAATCAAGTCATAATTACCAAAATATTATTAATTACGTAAAAGCCTTCGTAATCGAATGCAGACGTGGAGCGTGTAATCAAAGTTTACTAATTTTCAAAGATTGGATGGTACGTATCGATTAAATACATAACACTCGAACGAAACTTCTGGTTGGTTAATCAGCAAGGGGGATAGATAAAACCGAAAGTTTAATCGTAATTCACGTTATGATTACAGGGTGCCCTTGGTAGGCATCAAAGTTGTCGAAATGAGCGATGTTGAAAGCAAGCGTGAAATCATTAAGGCAGGAGATAATACGGTTGAGCTAATGAAGCGGCGTGTCCTACACCCATACTAAGATAACTCGACCCGGTCTCCCTTCCTCAATTACTTAAGATATCTTTAAGCTGTTTCTCCTTTGAGCGTAAAGATGGCAGAAGTATGTTATTTAGTTCTCGTATTAAACATGTTTTGTTGTTCCGAACGTCACTTGTTTTCCTTTTAAATGTAATACGATTGATTTGAATAAACACTTTCTAATTACAAATTCTAGTTACAGTACAATAGTTTTACTTGAATTTGTAATAAAATAAAATATAATTTAATATATTTCATACAACATGCAATAAATAACACTGCCGCGGTTATAATTTAAACGCGCCTTAAAGAAATATCACGAAAGGAAACCTAAATTTTATGTGCATAGCAACGAGTTAAAGTTAAATCTCGGTTGTTAGTCACGTTGCATGATCAGCAGAAATTTATGCGATTTGGAGCTGAATTCGAGCTGGAGTCGTGTAAGTTTCGGCAGAGGTTTCGAGAATAGTTGGTAGAATATATGTTTGCAGATGAGTCCCACGGTGTCGCTTTCCGTAACCATAGTTAGTTGGATTATGTTCGGATCATTAATCGGCGGAATTGAGTTCCGTGATCGATTCGCCACCGTCGTCGTCGTTCTAGAATCTTCAATTAGAAATGATTCTCCAATTTCAAAATTACAATCTTTATTTATGCCTTAGCCTAGAGTTACTTTTAATCCCATGTTCTAAAACGGTAAGTTTAGCTACATCCGTCGACAAATGGACAGATTATAATTTATTCATCATCATCACCAACCCATCATAGGCCCACTGCTGGGCACGGGTCTCCTCTCGAATAAGAATGATAATTAAATAATTTATTAGTAAATTAAAAACTTGAATATTGTTTGTTTTAATTAGACAGATTTTAACGACCACTTAGCAACCAATATAGCGCCACGAAAAGTCAATTTAAAAGGCAGGCGTCAAAAATATAAGCAGTTTCAATATTGGGACACTAGGATGAGAGATGGACGTTCTTGTGGAGACGTCAGCGATCAATCAGCCGTGTGACTAATACCATCTATCAATACGTCACGCTGACAGCCCACGCCAGATGGCAGCACTGGTGCTCGGATATTAAATATCAATTTTCAACTAGCTACTTCTATTTTATAACGATTTAATATTTCCCTGATGACTTTTTTCATTGGAAGCAATTTTAATTCGTATTTTTGAACGTTCGATTTTTATAATAGATATTTGACGGTCAGAACCAATTTTAAATCTGTTTTCATTTGCCGCTTTGTTATATTTTAACTTGTATAAAATATATATGTATGTATCCGGTCAATTGTAGGCTGCTAACATTCACAAAAGAGTATATTTATGATATACGTTTACGTTATCGCAATGGCAGCGCATAATCGCGGTGAACAAAAAATTAACACTTTACACTGGGAGCGGAATGAAATCCCTTTATTTATTTTTAATACGGCAGCAAAGGAATGAGTTAATCGGGAGTGTTAGCGGGTACACGTAGGTATCCAAATCGGACACTTTTATGACATCGGACTCTCGACGCTAAATGCGGCGGCTTAAAAAGGGTTGATGTCGAATAACCTTGTCACCTGAAAAGCTTGGGATATAACGGTACCTTCATCAGCGCCGGACGTTCATTGATAATTAATGGGTGGTGCCAGTGTAACGAAAACAAACGACGGGTGGTACTCGCACGATAACGATTAATATCTTTGCGCGGCAAAAACAAACCTACGCTCGTAGCCGCGTGATAAATCATATCTCCGAGGCGCAAAAATAAATGAAGCTAATGATAAATGGCGACGAATTCGCGGAGTGCTGTCCTCGATTGAGTCTAGCTCAATGGTAAGCCCTTCGAAGATATACGGCACGTAAGTAACTCCTTTCGTAGATATTACACAAAGAGGTTTAAATTTCAAAAGTACTAAATTACATAAAATGAGCCTTGAAGGATTTTACTTTTTATAGGTACATATATGTAGATCTTTTCATCTCATTTTTGCTAGCAATTTAGACAGAAAATATTTAAAATCGAAATTTTTATGAAAAACTTCCGTATTCCTAAACTTCCTTTTTTTACTTTTTTGTCATGCTATTTGGCTTTAGAACAGCTGCTATTCAGCTACTTATATATTACTATCAAACAAACAACTAACAAAAATCCGACTTCACACTGCTAAATAAGTATTTGATCTGTCTTTTTTTACGTTCGCAATGTCAATATGGGCCTCTGGAATCCCGGAATGTAGGCATTGAGACTTTTACCCTTGCAAGTTATTCAACGATTTGCCTCGAACACAATAAACATTTCCCAATCATTCAATAGTATCTTTATTTAAATAAATTTACAGTATGATTCTTTTTATTAGCCAATTTTTTTGTAACAGTATTTATTTCTTTTTGTGCTGGGTCTTAGCTTTTTGGAGAAGCGACATGTATCTTTTATCACATATATTAACATTGGGACAATACAATAAGATAAAAAAAAATATATACAAGTTTTGAGCTAGAATGAACCCGTTTCAGTGTAAAAGTACATAATTTTTATTATTATTTTTTGTTACTATAAGGTTGCCTATGCAAGTGAAAGATATGTAAAGTACAGTATAACTATATTCAACTACGTCTATACTTCTATACTTAAGTACATTTATACAACTTATAATCATCTGTGAAAGACTTTTACAGCCTAAATGGGCAGAAACCTCGATTTCTCTTTCCAATATTTGATATCACAATACTATCGACATACAAGATCGAATTGAGTAGTGGGACGCCAAAAGTCTTTATTTGATTTTACGATAATGGCACAGGAGCGAGCGCGGACGTCCCCAGGTACCTTCACATCCAGTCTCGGAAATTGCGTTAACCACATTTGAGGACCAGGAAATTAGAAACGTTCAAGGATGTAATCGAACGTCTCTCAAGCATAGAAATAAACTCGCCTTTTGTTACCCAAGACGCTTGCACGAACTATGCATACTTATTGCACGGGAGCGTCAAATGATGTGGGTTATGATCGATTAGACAGTAGCCGAGGGTCGAACGTTTCAGATTTACGCGTTGAACTACTTTACATTCCAGGTAAAAATCAGTCTCTGTAAAAGACAAAATGTATAAAAATGAGATTTGTACTGTTTGCTTTAACTGAATGTCTAAAGGATTTATTTTTACAAAGTCAGGACATAGACTCCATTTTAACTTTATGAATAAAACAATTACGAAGGAATAAATTTATATAACGACTCTTTCTTTGTTTCAGAGCTATCCATTGTCGGTACTCGCACGGAATTTAATCAGGACGAAAGAAGCGAACAAATAGAAGGTGTATCAAGAGATACCTGACCAAACGTGCTCGCACACGCCTGTTTACCTGTACTTTAAACGCCAGAAGTGAATCCGAACGACGTGAGTCGGCTCCGGTCGACGACGACCAGTTGGTCGTCGTCGCGCTAATTGCGTTACTGATCCCCTTTACCCCACCTCACCCAAAGTAAACGACTCCGCTTTCAGTGCAAACAACTGCTCGAGTTTACGGGGAAAAATTCGCAAATCTAATTATTAAAGTCTCAGCGGTATACCATCACGAAAACAATATCATGTCATGTAAGAGCACTAGAAATATTTCCAAGAAGAATAAAATTTCACCGACACGAAACCTTTCCAGGTTTTAATTTGTCTTTATTCATCCTCAAAGTAAATATTTAAAACCTCGAATGGACTATGATGGTTGGCAGTTATTTATTTCGTGTCTCGGAGATTTTAATTTAGTAGATTAAATTTCGAATCCATTTCTGTTCTGCAGTACTGGTAAAATATTCTGAGTAAAGGCATTATATTCATTAAGGAGCTAATGTTCATAATAGTTCTGTTCTGCACTCCGCTGATAACAATGAAATTTCAGAGTAGGTAGGTAGGTATTTGAATTTCCTTCTATATAGAACTTAAATGAACAATAAGAGCGAAATACAATATTAATTTATAGACGTGATTATTTTATTAAAGCGCTACCGATTGTAGGCTTGTATTGCTGTCGGCGGAAATCACGGCACGTAGTGGAAATGGAAGCAGAATGCACTTATTGCATTTGTCTCTGTCTAACAAAACAAATACAACATTTTTTAATGTAATTTTTTATTAGAAACAAGTACCAAAATACGCAGGCTAACTAGTGTAAAGCTGTCTCTGTACCTCATAGACATCTATCTGTATTCAAGTTCAGCCAATACAGTATAGTAAATAGATCAGTTTCTACTCCTGAGAATTAAGATGGTCGCATTATTTACGTTGCTACTTCTGGGGACTAAGATGGTCGCTTTGTATTTAATGAAATCTGTCAACCACACCGGTCTTCCGAAACACAATAAATTGTTGTACGGTAGAATTGGGTATGGCAATGATACTACAGTGGGCGGCGGCCTTCTACTTATTCATAATATAATAGATTGAACAGGTACACTGCCATAATCAAATCTATTCACAATGGTGAATAAGAAACCAGATTGCGGCCCGAACTAATTACAATAACATACAAAGAAATGTAGCAAACAGGGATCGCGATGTAAGCGGGAACTATCAGGATATTATATTTCCGAACGTATTGATCCCAGAGGATACCGTGTTCGGTTTCGTTTCGGTACAAGTTTTCAATCCCTCTGCGTTTTGGGAGTTGCACTGGACAATCTTATCAGAGAGGGAGGAGGGGAAGATTTTCCACTGTCCGGCGCCCGCTCACCTTTAAGGATTTCCCCCGGCGCAAAACCAGGGTCTGCCAATTGGATTTCAAATTATTATGCGTGTAGTCGCCCTATAAAAGCTCTCCATTTTAGGGATTTAGGAAGTACGCTTCTAAAAATATATTAAAACCGTCCGTCCGTTTTAAAGGTCTTCCAGTCTTAAAATAGTTATTTATATTTATTTAATACACTCTGGCAACTGGGTATTATAGGCATTATGAGTTTGATTTAATAATTTTACGCTTACGTTTTATTATGGTTCAAAATAACTAAGATAATTCCATATTTAGTTTAGGTTTAACAAAAGTTCGTAACAATAATTTTATACTCACTTTTTAGTAAGTTTTATACAAATGTAAGGAATGGTACGCGAAGTGTAGATATGTATACAGGGAAATGTAGTTACGATAGGATCAAACGACAGTTATTAGCTACGATCGCATTAGAGACCGCATGGCCCACAACCGGCAGAGATAATGCCCTTGCAATGCCCGGGATCCGATTGTATTGGCAAATTGGATCAAATGCAGCGCTCACCGCACAAAAGATAAGAACGGATAGGGGTACTAAAGATATTATGTAGCAGCTATCTAGCGCCGTGTGCCGTACTTATGACCAGCGAAACGATTCTCAATACCCATTCAACGGACGGAAGGTACATCTTTCCTTTTTAATCTTTCCTTACTCGATCCCATTCGTTCGTGAACATTCGATAAGGGATGAAAACTCAGCGAACGAGTAGGTACCCATTACTCGTACATGATTTATTTCCGAGCGCGGATAATGAGGCACGTTAATTTATATAATTATCGTACGTAGTGTAGCGTGAAACAAAGTTTCGTATTGAAGCGTAAGGAAACGTAATCGAGGAGCACGTTTTGAACGACCGAAAATGAACTGGACGAGATTGGGAATAAATGAGTTAGGCCTAGCCTCTATTAAGAACGTTTCGTTTAACCTTTACTACCCTAGTATTATACAAAAGGGCCAGAGGTTTTACGTATGGAAAAAAAATACGGATAACGTTTTTGTGGGGAAATGAATTGCAAAAGCACACATATTTTTTTCATGTTTCAACTGTTTTAATTTTGCATGTGTTAATAAAATTGTAATATCTGTTCACATCAAAGATTGCTACCAACGGTGAACCATTCGGAGCTGTGTTTTTGCGAGGAATGAAAAAATATTGTCCATGTAAACGCAATGCAGATTATTACAGCCCGTCGGGGACACATAAAGAGCTGTATAAGAAATGTAATGGAGGTCTTCTGCTTGATAAGACGATGTACTCGATAAGTAATATGCTGAGATTTTGTTTTCATTTTCGTACTTTGCGTGTTGTATTATTACTCTACTCACATACATTCTTTAGGTATTTCATACGCGTACTTGTTAAGGAGAATTTATCAAGTACGGCATCTGTTTTGATACTGCTTACTATTATTGTGTTCATAATTAATTACGCATCACGTACATTTACAAAATCATTGCGATGATCGCATCCTTACAAAAGAGTTCATTTCGCCGTCATTACAGGGTGAATTTTAAATTCAATGCGAGGGTGTTCCACTCAACTATGTATGAAGGACCGGTCCTCTCCACGCGAGTCACATCCGGTCGCACACATCCACTATGTACCCTCATTGTCTGCCAGAACTCAAGGTAAACCGATTACGTGCTAAAAATTCATAAAGCCATTGTCATCTTCATGCAGAGCGCCTAATGTTTAGTAAGTGGGCTCGGCGATTACACCCACATATGTACGTGTATAATAAATACTTCCAGAGGAAACGCTTCGATTATCGTAATGAACACGCGCGAAAAAACGTGAAAAACGACATCGAAAAATTACTCATGTTTTAATATAGTCGTTAAGCCAGCGTTGAAAATAAAAATCTCAATCGCGACTTGATAAACAATACGGCACGCTTAGGCTTATCTCCCCTTGACGATATCATTATTTCCCTTTTTGCAAAAATTTACCGAGCAAAAACAGGCGCGCGGCTGGCATACTAATTCCTCTCGGTCAATATATCGGTATTGGCGCGCGGCGCGTCAGCCCTCACGTAATTCAAATGGTAAAATCTATTCACAATAAAACAGAAGCGAGCAATTCAGTGTTAAATCTCATAATTCAAATTTCTCTCGTTGTTCACCGGCCACGATTCGGCCTGCTATATAAACTCTCAAAATCTACCCACATCCGTAACGAAAGCCTGCTCCGTTATTTATGGAAAGCCACGTTTCATTGTTGTTGTCGGTTTTCATTTTAACGTTTAATTTTTTTTCTGTTTATGGTGTTTTCGTGATCGCTGGTGCCTCCACAATCATTTGTTTTTCGGTTCGCTCTTCCGACGCATTTAGTTCCTGTGATGTGATTTATGCAGTATACTGTGGGCACTTCACGTACGTTCGGGATGATATAGATCACGTACGAAGAAAGACTAATGCGTGCCGAAGAAATGTGTGTTGTTTTGCGTTATGTAAAGAAGGATAATGCCCATTTGCCGCCGCCCTACCATAAAACCGAGGTGATTTAGTGGAAAATACCGCTTATTTGCATTGCCAATACATCTTCCCGTGTGAGCATAAAACATTGGAATGTAAAACCGAATGGACGAAATAAGATATGAATGGCCACTTCCATATAGAATCTGAGATTTTACAGCTATCACATATCTTTAAGTGATATAAGGCTCTTCTTGTATTGGATCGCTTCGACATTAAGTTCTCCAGACTTGATGTCAATTGAAAAAAGTTTTATTTTCTTTCTTTATTGTAGCGAGGGACTTTATATGAACACATGCTAAATTCGCTTCAAGGGTAGCATTATAATGCGTGTTTCCTTGCCAAGTTTTATTTTCATTTTGAGGCAGAAGAGTGACGATGTAATCCTTTTGAAATACGTACTTACAAAATGCCGTAAGACGATATACTCGTATGTATACAAAAACAAATTATTTAGAAAAACAGCCATAACAAATTAACTGCGTTATTTGTAAGGGCTATTTATATTATTACTTTTTTTTCATATTAAATTCTTATCTAATTTTTCTTTATATTTTTCTAATATGTATCTTATATCATTGTTATGGATAAAAGTAAAATAATAAACGTGAAAAACTTTTTACCTACAGCGGCGTATTAATCGCATGTACATATGTATTTTACACTACATTCTGTAATTCAGGTTTCGAGTTCAAAAACTTGTTTGGCAGTCATCAGACTTTAATAGAAAACTAATAGCTTGTACACAAAAGGAGTGAACTGCAGCCCATATAAATGACAGCGGACAATGTAGGTACCTACAGTCTACAGACTCTGGGAATGAGCTTTTAAGCTCGTGTATTTTTTGTATGCGTACGCCGGAAGCGCTAGTTCCAATGAGCGGGGTACCACCCTTTATACATACTTAAGTACCCCGCTTTAGTATCGCAAAAATGTAATTAAAATTCACATCATCCGACCCCTTGTCGAGCGGAGAGATAACTACCGCATTGTTTTAAAATGTCCACGCTTCAAAATTAAATGTTTGTTATGTTTTTAGAGAGATTTAAATATATTCTGTGTAAGAGTTAAACAATGGGTTTTAATTTGAAATTATTTATGCAACAACATGGTTTGCAACATTTTTTGTATTGAAAAATCAACTTAACTCCATTTTTTGTTTTAACTGAAATTTAATGAAAATTACTATAAACTCGTCTTCTAGTTATACTTCTATTTATTTCATTTAACTCATGAATCTTCAAGCTGTTTACAAAGACGCGATTCAACTAATAAATTATTCGTCTTTAAAATACCGAATCCCCCATTATTATTGTAACGTGTGTAATCTACGTAATTCTCTTACTATTCAAAATTCAATTAGTAACCTATTCAATTTCAATGTTTAAAGGTAATAACATAGCTGTTATTCTTTGTGTAACAAAATTTATCGTTGCCTATCAAATACAATACGCAGCCGTCCCACACAAAATCTTGCGTTTGTAACTATTATCACTCATGTAAACCTGTCAGTGCGGTCTAATAGTTTACCCCCAGGTGTGCTATCTCGTACGTACCTGTAATCAAAGAGAGTTTGATAAATATAGAATAGTGATTAAGGAAGGCACGCAAACCATTAAACAGAAACAATAGATAACGTCCGAAAATACAAAGTAAACAGAGAAAGATGGCGAAAAGATACGGTAAGGTGTGGTGGAAAATCATTTTTCACTACCAGTCGCCTGATACAGGCTAATGCTTTACGCCACTTCGTTCCACCCGCGGGCTCGACCGTTATTCTGATAGATAGGAAATGAAGACAGATTAACGTCGCGTGACTTTACAAGGTTGACGGCAACCCGACTGTGACCCGCGACTCGCGAGTCGTGGGCAAACATTTGAATGCTACTGTCCTTTCAGTCTAATATTCACTGATTTCTTTGCAGGTATCTACAAATTTCATGAGGATTTTTCCTTTACTAGTTGGTCGTCCATTGACCTAGATTCGACCAAAAAATCTGACAAATATCTAATTTCTATTACATGAAGAATAGTGATCAACCCACAAACCATATAATTATTCATTATTTATCCGCGGTCCGCTTTCATGTATTTTTTTCAATTTTTCAATTAATTTTCAGATATAATTTCATTTCATTAGAACGATCGATTAAGGGTAAATTCTGAGACCTTTTACGCCATCTATTAGCGAATGGAACGCAACTACTGACAGTTTGTTTTATGTAGGTAATCTAATGTTTATATGTATAGTTATATTATGTAATAACTTAAGATTCTTGCCCCGGGAGAGACCCAGTGGATATAGGGCAATATTATTAGATTATTTTTATGAGTAATAGTGTACTGTTTGTTTTGATTATTAGTTGCTAGTTCTGGCTCCCTCCTACCTACTTAGCAGCCGCTTTTTATGTCTCATTGGTGGGAAAGGATGTTTGCTGCAGAAGACTCCAACACGTTACTTTAGAACAAATTATATTACTGTTTATTAAATAATCCTTGTTCAATATTTTCCAACCGCCTTTCAGGTCACAGACCATGTTATACGATTAGTATCTGCTTATCAATAAAGACTGATATTTTAACGTGCTCTTTCATAAGCACGCGTAGCATACTCGAATTTTACAAGTAGCATTCAATGGCTGTCTTAATATATTTCAATATATGTATGTACTTATCAAAATCACACCTAGCATGAAACAAACCTCGGTCGGAATGCTTCGTGGTTTGAACGTCGTTGCACCTACACATAATATATAACGCCGTATCTCATTACTCAGTCGTGGCACTGTGACATAGCTAATAAATTCCAATTGTAGCTAAATTGAAGCTCGGGTGTGAACAATCAATGACGTACGGCTTTACCCATTATGGGTCATGATATTCATATGTACAGCACTTTACTCATTTGTCTACTGTATGAACCAATCTCGACGTTTGATTAGTGACTTTAGCGGTTCACGGGATAGTAACGTGGCAACTTTTACCTGCTTTTACACTGAAGCTTCGGTTTGTTGTAGACTAAAAGACTTAAGTTTTAATGAACGGAGAGTTAAAAAAGGAGATAAATAAACAAAAAATAAAGGCAGACAGATAATATGCTTTGATATTCCGAAGTCATTACAGTCAACTTTTGCCTGCGATCGTCTGAATACAATTATGATTATAAAAAAATTATTAAGTCCAACTTAATAAGGTTCTCAGTGGCACTACCACTATTAAACGTTTTGAAATGTAGTAGTAGTAGTAATAAAACCATAACGTTAATTAAATAAATCCGGGTTTTGCCTAAGTTATACATGGAACATCTATAAAAATTCCAGATGTTTCCAACGATTCCAAATCCAAGATTTTGGGTGAACGTTGATGAGTAAGTTAACTAGTAAATTTAACCCTGGTTTTTAATATACAATCATTAAAAATAATAGGAGTAAGATTCTCTACTTCGGGGTAATAATAAGAAATCGTAATAAAAAAATTTTTACCAACAAGAAAGCAATCCGAGCCTTTCTAATATATGGGTAAAAAATTATTGATGATGAATGAAACTATATTATATGGATAGTTTTTCATAAATATTAATAAACAGGGTTTATTTATAACAAATAAGAGGCGATAGATAAATGTTATTTATTTTCAGACTGTACATTCGTTAAAATCATATTTTTTAAATAAAAATAGGCAATATTTCGTATAAGTTGTTTCATAAAAAACCTTTATGAAATATGCACGTAACTATGAAAAACACTTATGATTTTTATTCGACAATATCATAACATAAAGATTGACCCATTGTATCTCGGCGCATTACAGTTTCTTTACAACTTATAAAAGACTTATAACTAAACACGATGCATAGTGTATAGAAAATATAAAAATACAGTACTTTCAAAGCGTAGTAAAACCTTCCATCATCGTCAGACATTGAATGAGAAATTTCCATCGACATCAAAATAACATCTTTGAACAAGATTTTGAACGTAATTTTTTATTTATTTATAGGAAGTAAATAAAAAACTAAAACAGGCCACCTGGTGTTAAGTGGTTTATGCAACCTATAAACATTTTAATTCGAAATTAATAAATAAACATCTTGGACAACTCACACACGGCCATCTGATCCCCAACTAAGGAGGCCTATGCTATGGTAACAAGACAATTGATAAACAAATATAAATATTTTCAAATACATACTTATGTATATAGAATACATTATTTTTATACCCACTGGACCAAGCGGCTAGTACTTTACCATATTAAATGTCCATGGAAACATAGAATCTTTGAAAGCGGTTTAGCCTTTAAAGAATAGTCCATTTAATCAAAATATATCATAAGTGCAGTTCAAACGTTATATCATGTCATTTTATAAGGTCTAAAACACCCTTGGGAGTGAAATATCTTTCTGTATATGACGTATATTGGTTAAGTGGACGTAAAGTGGGACATTGGCTATTGCAGTATTTCTTGATGTCACGTAATATATCTTTAAAAGAGTGTTGATATATATTTTTGTTCCTTTGTGAGAGATATTTCGAGTGAATTATGTTTTTTCAAGCTTTTAGTTTAGTCTAGCTTTTTATCCAAAAATAACTAAAAATCTTTGTATCCAATGAATCCCTAATATTACTTAAGAAAAGAATCTATTTATCTGTCAATTTTTTTAATAATTTGTAGTAAATATCAGAACTTTCCCCTTTATAAATTAGTACCTAGATTTTTTGCGTTTTTACAAGATAGAGGTTTTATATATGTAGGTACAGATTTTATACACAACTGCATAACTAATCTAATAAGCAAACCTAAATATAATATTCATAAAAATCCTTAAAGCCGTTACCGAGATACGTAAAATAAATTCATATACAAGAATTGTTCGTTTAATAGTATGACAATAAAATATTCGTAAATTTTCCTTCATTCTCCCAAGTAAATTCGACGGTTTGATTCAAACACAAAACATTATTTAAGACAATCTATTTAAAGATGTCTTTCATCACATTGTATTAAGTACATTTCCCATAAGTATTACAGGTATAACTCTGAGGACATTTTTGTTACCATCTGTGTTTTCTACCAAAGGATTTTAATTTATGAAAAGAATTTTAATTTCAATTTATAATTTGTGTAAAATGCTCCTACATTTCATTGCGGCGACGTGCGTGTAAACATGGCGATAGACGCCCTCATGTTTACACATAATGTCAGCTAATTACTTTTTTTGTGTCTGTCAACCCACCGCGAAATAAGTTATGGCTCTATTAAGCACTCGTTTAACAGATTTTAATATTTTTGCGTCCATTTTAATTATGGGCTTTCGTAGAAATCGTAAAGTGAAATAAATGTTTTATTATCTGAGTGATGTATGTACATACATATATAACCATCAATCAAATTAGTGGTTTAAAAGGTTAATTTGAATCAATCAGATCTGTATTAAATTAGATCTTTTTTGTTTTGTATACCTATCAACATTAATTATATAGATTATTAATTGTCCGGTTCAGACCATTAGCTTGCGTTTTAAATGAAACAGCCAAAAAGCAAAGTAATGTTAAAAATCATACGAAACGCGAAACTCTCGTTTATTTTTATTTTGGGATTCATTTATTTTCGTCAAACAATTAGGCAGGGAGGCCGAGTCGGCGGCGAGGCCGGGAGGCGCGGCAACACTGCGGAAGAAACTTCGCATCACGTCAGCTACCCTATCGAAAAAAGGGGTTGTTTTAACGTACGTTTTTTGTTGCATAATCCCAGTCAACGAGAGGGGAGTAAGGATAATGCGCGTCGCTCATGCGACAGCGATCTGATGTCGAGATGAAACTTTGAAATGACATTTTCGAGAGCGCAGTAAATCCAGAGCTGTTGCTGCAAGACTGACTTTCTAATTCCGTTCCCGAGGAGAACTTTGTGAAACGTATACCGTGTACCCGAGACCTGCAAGCGGCCACGAGTAGCCTACGCCTAATCCGATCCGCGGTGAAATCGCTCCCCAAAGTTCTCTAGTGAGTTCGGTTCGTTTTATAATCGCCGAGTACTACAGAAATACTTTGATTAATTCACACCGCAGCACTCCGAACGAGCTAAAACGAAAGTGATGTATCAACTCTAATCCCTTTACGTACCTACGTCAATTGCCCGGATTCAACGTTAATCTGAAGCGACTGTTGTTTCCGACCGGCTTAACTATTAATTGTGTTTCGTTATATCGGTACATTTTAAAAATAATTAAATCAGCTTTTTATTTATTTTTATACCATTTTATTAGTAACTAGCTTTTTTCATGACTCCGTTCGCGTGGAGAAATCAGAAATCAGGCAAATCAGTTTTATTTTAGTACTAGTGGAC